>CAMRHE010000978.1:0-295863 GCA_947044405.1 Leptodactylus fallax | reverse complement strand
GAGCACCTGAACTGCGCCTGGCAGACGAGATCCCAGCACTGGTCAGGAGAATGGAGACTTTGAAGGCGAATAAACTATCTCTGCAGAGACAGATTGACTGTGCCTACAAAATAAGGGCTGCTAAACCTGGGGTAGAGGCAATACTGGACAAGAAGCTGAGCGCACTGGCGAAAGAGCTCGCCGATAACGTACAGGAGACCGAGACTGTACTGGAACAAATGGGACCGGTGGGAGAATCCTACAGAAACCAGCAGCGATTCGAGGAATATCGGCAGTCACCATCATCTCGCTCCAAAGTTGGATCTGAACCATCTCAAGATGGCGGCCAGCAGTCCCATGCAAAACCCATTCTGCAGCCGGCAAGCTTCCCTTTTAAGGAAGGGAATTTGTATGGGAAAGCAGCAGCTAATGCCAAGCCACAGCAAAGACCTGCAGCAGTTCCTGGCAAGGCACCACAAGTCCCAGCAACCAGCACTTTACAGCAAGACCATGGACCCCTACCTGAAGGAGCATCTGTGCAGACACCACAAGTCCCAGGAGGCAGGTCATCTCAGCAGGACTGTGGACTGTTACCTGAAGGTACTGGGGTAGCAGCACATTTGGGGGCTCAGGATGTGAGTGTGTGGGACAGTCTGGACTCTGCTGTACAAGTCACCAATAGTGACTATAATAACATTGCGGACTCTGCTGTGCAGGACTCTGCTGCCACTGACTATCCATCTAATGTGTCTGAGATTGTAGATAATTCTGTATGTGATAATGGTGCAGCAGGGGAAAGTGTTTCTGGGGGGGATCCTTCACCATCTATGACATTAGACCCCTCTACAATCCAGTCTCTGGAGTCTGGTGATATCACAGACATAGAGGTTGATGGTGGGGCGGACACAGCACAGTCCAATGTACAGGACTTTCCCCCTCTAGTTACTAATGTAGTAACAGAACCTCGTAGTGCAGGTGCTCAGCAGCCCACACAGCGCCCACAGGCACGCCAAGATGGCGGATCTGGCCATACCTCCTCTGGGAATGCCTGGAGCCGCGGTGCTCCTTCTTTTACGTCAGGCACGAACTATACAAGCCAGGCTTTCAAGAGGAGGAATGTAGTCCGGTTTAGGCACAGAGGTGCCAAGGAAGATCTGCCTGATAGAAGGTTTGTGGTCAGAGGGCTCCTATGTACCCAGATGGGCTTCCTGCCGACTGACATCCTGGCAGTGATAAACCTTCCTGACCCCAGGGGTATGATGTCAGCTTTAAGTTGATGTCTGATCTGGACCGTTTCTGGGATAGTCTCACTAGGTTTAGAGATACTGAGGGTTGGAATAAGTTCAGCTTCATCCCCATCTCTAAGACAGATACGGCAAGTGTCACCATTGTATTCTGGAATGAGGCCATTCCCCCTCAGGACATTGTCATCTGTCTCAGGAGACACTGCGACCTCATGTCCGATCTGACTAAGAATAGGGATGAAGACGGGATCTGGACTGGTGGGTGGAAGGTCCTGGTTAAGTTACATCAGCACAATAACATAACCCAACATCTACCCAACTCATTCTTTATTGGCCGAGAGAAAGGTGTCTGCTTCTATGCGGGTCAGCCACGCAGATGCTTTAGGTGTGGGAAGGCCGGTCATATAGCGAGCGTGTGCACCATGGTAAAATGCAGCCTCTGTAATGAAGTGGGCCACGTGAGCGCTACCTGCCAAAACATCAGGTGTAACCTATGTGGTAAGATGGGTCTCCCCCATAGGGACTGTCCGGATGCTTGGCATAACCTCCGTAGGGATATCCCTGATGAGGACTTGCTGGCAGCGGCTGATGACATACAGGAGGAGGAGGAGGCGCTGTTGTCAGGGCCAGTAGTCACTGAGCCAGAGCCCCAAACAGATACAGGTGATACCACCCAGGGCCAAGCCCAGTCAGGACCCATTGAGGCGACCATGGAGGTTGTTGAGCAGGTTGCACAACCCTCAGTGGCCATCTCTTTTCCTACCCAAAAACCCACCAGTACAAAGAGAAGAAAGAAAGATAGATCCAGCCGTAAGCCTGAGGGTGAGTGGACCACTGTCCAAAAACCAACTAAGATGAGATTGGATAGAACGGGCGATGTTACTGCAACATCAAATAGATTTAGTGTCCTGTCAGAGACCGAAGCAGAAATAGACAGGGAAATCATACGAATGATGGAAGAGTTCGATGATGAACCAGAGGGCGATCCACCCACTAAAAGGAGACCCCGCCGAGCTGAGGTACAGTCTGAATCAGACATGGAAACCACAGGTCACCAGGACAGCTCTGACTCTGATCTATAACAATGGGGTCCATCTCTCTGTTTCTTGTATTCCTACTTGTTCTGATGGCAGATTTCTATCTTAACATCATCTCCAGTAATGTTAATAGTATCAGAGCAAGGAGGACGAGACACGCAGTCTATGAACATTTGAAATATCTTGATGCAGATGTCTATTTCTTGCAAGAAACCCGTTTAAATAGTCTAGGACTATTACGAGAAGCAGAGAGAGAATGGCAGTCTGGCCCGTCCTTCTGGTCACTGGCTGTGGAACCTTGTGCTGGGGTTTCTATACTGTTTAACACCAGAGATGTCACCATACATAGATTAACCGAGGTATTGATGGGGAGGTGCCTGGTTCTAGAAGTTACCATCCGAGGCAGAAGGCTCCGACTCATCAATATCTATGGTCCTCAGTCAGTGACTGAAAGGGCACATCTGTTTGATGACGTAAAGCAGTACCTCTTTACATCTGTTCCTGTAGTCATGGCAGGGGACTTTAATGCCACCATGTCATCCAGTGATAGACCTACTGGTAGACCTCTCACCAGGGACTGCAAGGTCTTAAATACAGTTATTACACAGGCTGGATTGTCTGATGTGTTTACTCAGGGTGGTAGGAAACCAAAATTCACCTACTCCTGCGCTGGTAGATGCAGTCGGATAGACTTAGCTCTGGTGAGTCCTTCTGAGGATGTTAGTGAGAAAACTGAAAAGACAGTCCCTTATTCTGACCATCTGGCCTTGTATTTTTGCTTGGGCTCCACGAAACGCCCTGATATTGGGAGAGGCCTATGGAAACTCAATTCCAGCCTCTTGGACGATGACTATGTCCAGAGTTGTGTCCACTCTCTATTTCAGAACCAGCTTGAGAGAGTCGACTTCAATGGCAACATGGCAGACTGGTGGGAGGATGTCAAGGAGGAGATCAGATCCCTCTTAAGGAAACTGTCAGTTAAGAAGGGGAAGAGTAAGTATAGCCAGTATCTCAGGCTGCGGAAAGAATTAGAGTCACTCTATTCGGCGGGCGGGGATAACCAACATGTGATTGACCGGCTGAAATCTGAGATCAGTCAGTATCAGTACCGCAGGTATACATCCCTGGTTCTTGAACGGGATTATGGGTCCTTAGGGGCGCCTGATCCATTTGAGAATTGCAAGGAGCGGGTGGCAAATAAATCGGTCACAGGTCTCACTGACTCCCAGGGTGTTTTACAGGAATCTCGGGAGGGTATCCTGGGGGTAGTGAGATCTTACTATGCTGACTTGTTTCAGAAGAAGGTTTTGGATAGAGAGAAGGTGGCTCAATTCTTGGAGGCAACTCCGGGTCCTAATACCGATGATTTGGACTTTTCTCCTTTGACAGTGGAATTAACGGTGGAGGAGGTTAAAGAGGCCATAAATAAATTACATCTGAAGAAGGCACCAGGTCCAGATGGTATAACAGCTGAGTTCTACAAAAAATTCTGAGACCTCTTAGCTCCAGTCCTCGTGGATGTCTACAAAACTAGTCTAGAAAATCACCTGATGCCTCCATCCATGAGAGTGTCCTCCTTGATTCTGCTGTCTAAAGGTAAAGAGCCTACTGACATCAAGAACTGGAGGCCGATTGCCCTCTTGAATGTTGACAGGAAGATTCTTGCAAAGATTCTGTTCTCTAGGTTAGTTTGTTTGTCCCCGGCACTGTTGGCAGGCTCTCAGTTTGGCACAGTTAAAGGGCGGAACATCTCTGGAGCAGTTATCTCGATAAGGGAGATGTTTGAGAGATGTAAAGCTCTGAGGTGTGGGAAATATGTTGTGAGTCTTGACCAGGCTAAGGCCTTTGACAGAGTAGACCATGAGTATCTATGGGCCACTTTGACAAAGTACGGGATTCCGGGACAATTTATAGATTGGCTGAGAACTTTGTATTGTGAGGCGGAGAGCTTTCCTCTGATCAATGGTTGGCAGGGTGACACTTTTGGGGTTGAGGCAGGGGTGAGACAAGGTTGCCCACTGAGTCCATTGCTGTATGTGTTTGCCATAGACCAGTTTCTTAGGTCACTGCAGGAGTGTGATTTTCAGGGGGTTCCGGTTCCCCACTGCTTGCCTCTGAGAGTTGTTGCCTATGCGGATGATGTGACTGTGGTGATATCTGAGCCTCTTGAGGTGGAGATGTTGTCTGCGGCCATCAGAAGTTACTCAGGGGCCTCAGGGTCTCTGGTCAACCTTGAAAAGAGTCAAGCTCTCTGGACGGGTCATACTGATCCTATTTTTGATCTGCCACAGTTTGCTCAGGCCTCCTCCTATATTAAGATCCTTGGGGTGAAATTTGGGAGGGATGATAATGCCAGACTAAATTGGGAAGACAAGTTGGAATCCGGAAATGCAAAGGTTCAGCGATGGAAGAACTGGAGGCTGACCTATAGAGAAAGGGTTAAAATGTTGAAGACTTACCTGGTCCCTGTCTTCTTGTATGTCTCTGTTGTCTTTCCTTTGCCACAATCTTTCTCCGCTAGGCTCTTTAGCCTGTTTTTCCAACTTTTGTGGGGGAACAGGTTAAACCCAGTAAAAAGAGGGATAACCTACCTACAGAGGAGAGAGGGTGGGCTGGATATGTTAAATCCAAGGGTGTTCTTTGACTCCATATTTCTAAAAGTAAATTTTGGTTGTCTGGACTCAAACAACAGCTCCCTGTGGGTAAATAGTATCAGGGACTGGATTTTGCCTTTTGCAGAATCCTGGGTGCGAGGCGGCAGCCTTAAGAGGGGTCGATTGTCTCATGGCTACCTCCCCCAGTATCTGGGCTATGGCCTGAAGTGTGTCAGGACGTGGAAGCTGGAGAAGACTTACATTGAGAGTAATACCAGGAGAGACATATACTCCAGGGTATGTAAGGCTTTCTTCTACTCCCGTCTTGCTCTAAGAGACTGTATAACATCCACTCTCCAAGAAAGTCTTAAACTCCTCAATAGCAGAAGACTCCCAGCCAAATTCTTTGATACTGCCTGGTTGTCACTACATGGTAAACTCTTTGTTAGGGGAAACTTAAAATTCTTAAGTGTGCTGGATAGGAAATGTCCCCTGGGCTGTCAGCAGGAGGAGACCATGGAGCATTTCATTACTGAATGCTGGGGAGGGAGGAAGATATGGGAGGAAGTGTCCAGCAGGTTATCCATCTCCATACTGCAAACCCTGACATACCCCGACATAATCTATGGGGTCCCATCCAACAACACTGGTATAGATAGAGGAACCATGTATCTGATCATTACTGTCATCAAATATTATCACTGGCACGCAAGAACCCGAGTCTCCATATTCAGCGAGAATTTTGACCATGAATTCGTAGTCAGACAGATATTATCTGAGCTCAGGTGGATAAAATCACTGGAGGTAAAGAGAAACCAGAGAGACAGAAGACTGTGGAGGAATGTGGATGTGGTTTAAGTTTGGTCATTTATTTTTACCTTGTGTTCTGTTTTTTATTTATTTATTTTTTTTCCCAACAGGTGTGGACTCTTTAAGTTGATTTTGCTTTAGGTATTTTCTGCTTGATAACTCTCGGTACATACAAAATGTATGAAATAATTGAAAGAATTACTGTTTAATTGTATTTATGTTGGTTTTTACTTTAATAAAAATTAAAAATGCCCCCTATGTACAAGAATATAACTACTATAATACTGCCCCCCGCTCTCCTATGTACAAGAATATAACTACTATAATACTGCTCCTATGTACAAGAATATAACTACTATAATACTGCCCCCTATGTACAAGAATAGAACTACTATAATACTGCTCCTATGTACAAGAATATAACTACTATAATACTACTAAAAAAAAAAAAATGGCCCCCAGAACCGAAGACCTAATCCCCCTAAACAACCCCCCTTATAGAATATGCTATAACACTGCTTCTGGTGACATCACAGGTTCTGGTGACTCTCCGGTGATGTCATGGCTCCTCTCTCAGGACATTATCTCTATATCTTGGTCGCTGTCACTTTGGTCTCTGGTCGTCCTGTGATTCAGCACTGGATAGTTTTCAGGGTGTCAGCACTTTAGACTTTCAACCCCCCCAGAAATAGCTGCATGTGTTGCCGTCACTCACAGATCATCTAATCCCGCTTCTGATGTTCTGTGACCCAAATAACCCGGATCAGGGCGGTTGTTGGTGCGGGGCGGCTCCTCACTGGGGCCTGAACCTGTGCGGTGAACGTGAGCTGCTGCTGGATGTGATGGTGTAAACAGAGGCCTGACACACTGACGATGAGCCTGCTCACTATCACCCGCAGGGACCTCGCTGCTGCCTCAGGACGGAATGTTCTAGAAAACAAGAGCTTAATAAGACTCTGTTTTTAAATCGGAAAGCCAGTGGGAGCAATGTCTGCATAGGGTGGAGCAGATGAGGGGCCCCGAGGGGCCCGCCACCTATTGGCATCTCTCACTAGTAAGCGTATATTTAATGGAATCATCTACATTTATACACTTTGCTTCTCAATTCTTCTACATGTTATGTAGACGCTATATGGTACTGTTATGTAGATGCTATATGGCACTGTTATGTAGACACTATATGGCACTGTTATATAGACGCTATATGGCACTGTTATGTAGACGCTATATGGCACTGTTATGTAGACGCTATATGGCACTGTTATGTAGACGCTATATGGTACTGTTATGTAGACGCTATATGGTACTGTTATGTAGACGCTATATGGTACTGTTATGTAGACGCTATATGGTACTGTTATGTAGACGCTATATGGTACTGTTATGTAGACGCTATATGGCACTGTTATGTAGATGCTATATGGCACTGTTATGTAGACGCTATATGGTACTGTTATGTAGACGCTATATGGTACTGTTATGTAGACGCTATATGGTACTGTTATGTAGACGCTATATGGTACTGTTATGTAGACGCTATATGGTACTGTTATGTAGATGCTATATGGTATTGTTATGTAGACGCTATATGGTACTGTTATGTAGACGCTATATGGTAGTGTTATGTAGACGCTATATGGTACTGTTATGTAGACGCTATATGGTACTGTTATGTAGACGCTATATGGTACTGTTATGTAGACGCTATATGGTACTGTTATGTAGACGCTATATGGTACTGTTATGTAGACGCTATATGGTACTGTTATGTAGACGCTATATGGTACTGTTATGTAGTCGCTATATGGTACTGTTATGTAGACACTATACGGTACTGTTATGTAGACTCGAAGACCCTTTATGAAAGTAGTGATGCTGCTCTATCCCCTAGAGATAGGCGAATGTGGAGCTGTCTGGCGTGATGGAGCTGTCTGGGGAGATGGAGCTGTCTGGGGAGATGGAGCTGTCTGGGGAGATGGAGCTGTCTGGGGAGATGGAGCTGTCTGGCGTGATGGAGCTGTCTGGGGAGATGGAGCTGTCTGGGGAGATGGAGCTGTCTGGGGAGATGGAGCTGTCTGGGGAGATGGAGCTGTCTGGTGTGATGGAGCTGTCTGGCGTGATGGAGCTGTCTGGCGTGATGGAGCTGTCTGGGGAGATGGAGCTGTCTGGTGTGATGGAGCTGTCTGGCAAGGTGGAGCTGTCTGGGGAGATGGAGATGTCTGGGGAGATGGAGCTGTCTGGCGTGATGGAGCTGTCTGGCGTGATGGAGCTGTCTGGCGTGATGGAGCTGTCTGGCGTGATGGAGCTGTCTGGGGAGATGGAGATGTCTGGGGAGATGGAGCTGTCTGGTGTGATGGAGCTGTCTGGGGAGATGGAGCTGTCTGCTGTGATGGAGCTGTCTGGTGTGATGGAGCTGTCTGGCGTGATGGAGCTGTCTGGTGTGATGGAGCTGTCTGGCAAGGTGGAGCTGTCTGGGGAGATGGAGATGTCTGGGGAGATGGAGCTGTCTGGCGTGATGGAGCTGTCTGGCGTGATGGAGCTGTCTGGGGAGATGGAGATGTCTGGGGAGGTGGAGATGTCTGGGGAGATGGAGCTGTCTGGCGTGATGGAGCTGTCTGGGGAGATGGAGATGTCTGGTGTGATGGAGCTGTCTGGCGTGATGGAGCTGTCTGGGGAGATGGAGCTGTCTGGCGTGATGGAGCTGTCTGGGGAGATGGAGATGTCTGGGGAGGTGGAGATGTCTGGGGAGATGGAGCTGTCTGGCGTGATGGAGCTGTCTGGGGAGATGGAGATGTCTGGTGTGATGGAGCTGTCTGGCGTGATGGAGCTGTCTGGGGAGATGGAGCTGTCTGGCGTGATGGAGCTGTCTGGGGAGATGGAGATATCTGGGGAGGTGGAGATGTCTGGGGAGATGGAGCTGTCTGGCGTGATGGAGCTGTCTGGGGAGATGGAGATGTCTGGTGTGATGGAGCTGTCTGGGGAGATGGAGCTGTCTGGTGTGATGGAGCTGTCTGGGGAGATGGAGATGTCTGGGGAGATGGAGCTGTCTGGCGTGATGGAGCTGTCTGGCGTGATGGAGCTGTCTGGGGAGATGGAGCTGTCTGACATGTCAGTTTTGTCTGCAGGATAACTGCGCTCCCTCAATGCATTACTGTAAATCCAGCTTTGGATGTGACTGGAGTAGAAAACATCATGTGCAGCAGTAAAGTGAGGACTGGGGGGGTCAAAGGTTACAGAAATGAAAACAGTGTCCTGATGACGTCATTGGATCCTATCACCTGACTGCTTAATCAACTGGATCCGCCCAAGGGTTGGCTGGCAGCACCTGTGGTGGCCAAATTGGTTATCACCCGGCTTTCCTAAAATCAGATTTAAATTAGTGAAGGCTGAATTGTTATTGCTTGTTGTGACATAGATATGGTTCAGTCCCTTAGTCTAAGATCTCTGCTTACTGTCAGTGAATGGGAGACTGCTTGTTTATATACAGAGCCTGAAAACCTGCCCTGACCTAAAACTTCTCACAGCTGGGGTCTTGTTACAGTGTATCCAGATCTCTCCTCGTTCTGATAGTTTCTTACAATGTATCGGTGCAGGTAATAGATATCAGTCTAGATTGATACATTGTAGCAAACCATCAGGATGACAGAGGTTTGTGCTGCTGACTGAGGCTAGGTCTCCGTACGAGACTCCGACGCAGATTCCGCTTAAAATCGCCGGAGAGAAGGATAAAATCAGCGGAGACCCGACGGACCCCATTATAGTCCATGTGGACCCAAACGATGGAGGCCCGAACACTAGTGTGAACCTAGCAGAGAGCATTGTCTAGACTGGATACAACTGTAACAAACCCTCAGCTGTGAGCAGGACTAGTTCTGGATGTCAACCAAGAACTTGCCATTCACCGACAGCAAGCTGAGGTCTTGAACATGGCGAAGGACTACGAGCTACTTGTGACAAAAATAGTCTTAAGTGGCGTTTTTGCGCCGGCCTCACCACTTTTCCGAAAGTGGGCGGGACTCGTGCCCCACGCCAAATTCATTATCATTTAGGTCACAGAAATGGGGTAAATGACGTTAGAGCCCTGGGCTGCCATAGATTTGCTCCTGGGCACAAGGATGTCAGGAGAAAGGCCTCATCACAAATAAAGAGCGCCCTCCGCTGGCACAGGGGACATTAGACAAGGGTCGGGGGCGCCGCCTCTTACCCAGCAGCAGGTTCACCAGGACTTCTTGGCCGGCCAGCGTGTTGCTGTTCCACAGGCAGATCAGCGTTCCCACAATCCAGGGGAGGCCGTGACTGGTTACCCCGATGAGCTTGACCATAGAGCGGGCGCTGCCCCATGAGGACGAGGTGTGAGCGCAGACCCCAAGGCTCTTGGACATGGCTATATCGATGGCCATGAGCGAGTTCCAGGCGATGCCTTTGAAGGACGGGTTGAGCTGCATGCAGTCCTCCTCGGGCAGCTGCTGACTCTGCCGCCTCTCACGGGCGCCCTCGCTGGAGTTGCCATATTGCCCGCTCTGCTTTCTGTTGAAGTTTCTGCCCTCCTGGGGCGAAGTGGTCAGCTGGTTCAGGGACATGAACTCCGGTCTGGCCAGCACATTGTTCCGGTCCCGGGCTCTGCTCCGTCTCTGGGGGGCTGGCATCTTCACAGGACCCCCAAAGCTGTGGGTACAGGAGAAGCTCAGACGAGGGCGGTCAGGCTGCTCCCTGCCACATGTCCCGAGTTATATTTAGGCAGGCAGAATGCCACATGTTGTTATCCATAGTCCTGACGGCCCCTGATACATCTGCCTATCACAGGGGCCCCGAAAATCCAGCTGTCCAATGGGAGCATAGCCACTGGGAAAGTAACCCGAGGCCTGGCCTGGCCATCCCCCCCCGGCTGTTTAATCCCTGGGGCAGAAAGGATTCTGGGATTTGTAGTCTCTGGTTGGTGCCAACTGTGTGGCTCAAATGATGTGATGATGAACAAAAGCAGCTGCCGACACAGCGGGGTCATGTTAGTGCACGGCTATATCTACAGATTATTTTTGGGAAAACTGGGAGACAACCAATATGGCGGTCATAACCACTCCCTAAGGATCTGTAACTCACCTGAGAGGCACAGAAGTAGGGAATGTATTGTAATGTATGTACAAGGAAAATCCACCAGCAGAATAGTGAGCGCAGCTCTGGAGTATAATACAGGATAAGTAATGTAATGTATGTACACATTGACTGTACCAGCAGAATAGTGAGCGCAGCTCTGGAGTATAATACAGGATAAGTAATGTAATGTATGTACACAGTGACTGTACCAGCAGAATAGTGAGTGCAGCTCTGGAGTATAATACAGGATAAGTAATGTAATGTATGTACACAGTGACTGTACCAGCAGAATAGTGAGTGCAGCTCTGGAGTATAATACACGATGTAACTCAGGATCAGTACAGGATAAGTAATGTAATGTATGTACACAGTGACTGTACCAGCAGAATAGTGATCGCAGCTCTGGGGTATAATACAGGATGTAACTCAGGATCAGTACAGGATAAGTAATGTAATGTATGTACACAGTGACTGCACCAGCAGAATAGTGAGCGCAGCTCTGGAGTATAATACAGGATGTAACTCAGGATCAGTACAGGATAAGTAATGTAATGTATGTACACAGTGACTGCACCAGCAGAATAGTGAGTGCAGCTCTGGAGTATAATACAGGATATAACTCAGGATCAGTACAGGATAAGTAATGTAATGTATGTACACAGTGACTGTACCAGCAGAATAGTGAGTGCAGCTCTGGAGTATAATACAGGATAAGTAATGTAATGTATGTACACAGTGACTGCACCAGCAGAATAGTGAGTGCAGCTCTGGAGTATAATACAGGATGTAACTCAGGATCAGTACAGGATAAGTAATGTAATGTATGTACACAGTGACTGTACCAGCAGAATAGTGAGTGCAGCTCTGGAGTATAATACAGGATGTAACTCAGGATCAGTACAGGATAAGTAATGTAATGTATGTACACAGTGACTGTACCAGCAGAATAGTGAGCGCAGCTCTGGAGTATAATACAGGATGTAACTCAGGATCAGTACAGGATAAGTAATGTAATGTATGTACACAGTGACTGCACCAGCAGAATAGTGAGCGCAGCTCTGGAGTATAATACAGGATGTAACTCAGGATCAGTACAGTAATGTAATGTATGTACACAGTGACTGTACCAGCAGAATAGTGAGCGCAGCTCTGGAGTATAATACAGGATGTAACTCAGGATAAGTAATGTAATGTATGTACACAGTGACTGTACCAGCAGAATAGTGAGCGCAGCTCTGGAGTATAATACAGGATGTAACTCAGGATCAGTACAGGATAAGTAATGTAATGTATGTACACATTGACTGCACCAGCAGAATAGTGAGTGCAGCTCTGGAGTATAATACAGGATGTAACTCAGGATTAGTACAGGACAAGTAATGTAATGTATGTACACAGTGACTGTACCAGCAGAATAGTGAGTGCAGCTCTGGAGTATAATACAGGATGTAACTCAGGATCAGTACAGGATAAGTAATGTAATGTATGTACACAGTGACTGTACCAGCAGAATAGTGAGCGCAGCTCTGGAGTATAATACAGGATGTAACTCAGGATCAGTACAGGATAAGTAATGTAATGTATGTACACAGTGACTGTACCAGCAGAATAGTGAGCGCAGCTCTGGAGTATAATACAGGATGTAACTCAGGATCAGTACAGGATAAGTAATGTAATGTATGTACACAGTGACTGCACCAGCAGAATAGTGAGCGCAGCTCTGGAGTATAATACAGGATGTAACTCAGGATCAGTACAGGATAAGTAATGTAATGTATGTACACAGTGTCTGTACCAGCAGAATAGTGAGCGCAGCTCTGGAGTATAATACAGGATAAGTAATGTAATGTATGTACACAGTGACTGTACCAGCAGAATAGTGAGTGCAGCTCTGGAGTATAATACACGATGTAACTCAGGATCAGTACAGGATAAGTAATGTAATGTATGTACACAGTGACTGTACCAGCAGAATAGTGAGTGCAGCTCTGGAGTATAATAGGAGAAGTAGCAGGTTCTGCTGCGCCCCAGTTTCCCACTTACAGTTCATCTGATCCTGGTGGTGATATTATTCGCTCTCGGCTTCTTCCCCCCTATTTAATGACATCTCCTTAATCCAGTGGCGATTAAATAAATTCTGAGGGTTTTTATAATGCAGTAAGGTCAGAGATTTACAATCCGCTGCTCGCCGGGCTGTGGTGATCGGTTCATCTCCCTCTGGTACAGACATAATTCTGGCGTCCATTATGAGGGGTTAGCTCTTTACAATGCTCCGTTATCTGTAGGTCATTACTTTCCATATTATGTGGACTGAGCCTATGACATCCCATATAACACCATGGAGGGGGTGAATACTTATACAACATATATATTTAGATATATATATACAGCAGTCGAGCTATTGTTCTGTTTTTATGTTAATAAATGAACATATAACCCTGGAGGAAGTCATTTTCCTTCGCACACCACTTCCTGTCTGACACATGTATAGCTCTGATATATATACAGTATATATATATATATATATATATATATATACATACATATGTGTGTTCTGCTTCTCCTCAGCTGAGAATGGTTGATAACAGAGAGCATTACACATGTGTTATGTCTGTGATGATCTGATTAACTCCCACTGCTGTGTGTACCTGATGGGAGTGATGATCCGCAGTGATCCCCCTTATATCATTATCTGGCAGCTGACTGATGGTAATGATGTGTAACTCTATTAGTACACACATCTGGCGAGGCGCAGTATATAGGACAGTATACAGGGCTATTCTATACCACCAGTTTTCGCTTCCTCTGTGGACAAGCAAATGGCGACAGACAGGAAACACGCTGTGGCTTCGTCGTTTCCACTTCTTCCGGAAAAAGCATATGGGTGAGGGTTGGGGGACAACCTGCAATCTATACTGAGATGTGAGATAGATCATAAAACCAGCCTCAGAGCTGCACTTCCTACTGCTTCCACCGTAGGCCGCCAGTTTACAAGCAAAAGTGTTGTCTTCTGGTCACCCGGTCACCCGCCTGTCTGCACAGACACTTCTCGGCTCTTGTCTTTGGCCCCTTCCCCCCCCCTTGACTATTCTGCCCCATAGTGACCTTTGCACTATATAGGGCTACTTGTATATAGAGGCCACATGCTGCATAGGACACAGCCGAGCGTCCTCCAGCACCTGCAGAAAATATTCATAAAGGAAGTGTCTCCGACAGCGCTAAACTCTGCCCTACCACCACAGAAACACTGGAAATCCCTTTAATTCAACTCTGTAATCCAGAAAATCTGATAATCAATCTGATAATCCATCACATAACTGAAATATAGTCCACAATATCTGATAATCCAACACACAATGGCAGTATAATCTGGAATATCTGATAATCTGGCACATAACTGTGGTATAATCTGGAATATCTGATAATATGGCACATAATTGCGGTATAATCTGGAATATTTGATAATCCGGCACATATCCTGTCCCAAGATTTTGTCTGTAATATAGATTTCTTATCCAGTCATAATCCATCAGAAGGAAGGCGTGAAGAAGCGAGGATTCACCGGGGTATAACATATCGCCATCTGCGCCGCCATGTCGTGTTTTATCGGCCTCTTAAAGCGACGCTCATTGCTCCAGTGATAAATTCGTACTTGTAGAATCCGCCTGAGGTTACAGAACACGACGCCGTACATCATACGCCAAACCGCGTCTCACCAGCAAACCCCATCGGGGGCATCGTATATAGATTATAGGAGGAGTGGATGAAGATGGCGGTGCCCATTATGTGGCATCTAATATCACCGAGATGCCTGTCCTTGTGTCGTCCTCTACTTAGTCATATCTGCTCTTGGGAAAGCTGGGTGACAACTCATACACCACTGGTACAGCTACCAGACGGTCCCCCTAATTTTCCTAGCTCTAGATACGAGAAAAGGGATTTATGACTAACCAACTGGACAGACTTGCCACTCAGGAGTCTGGAAAAGCTGGGTAACAATTCATATGACTGCTAGTTGTGTGCCCAGATGCAGGAGAAGGGGATATATCACGGCATCATTGGATAGATTTACCATTCAGGAGTCTGGGAAAGCTGGGTGACAACTCATTTTATGAATGAACATAGAATATTGCAGGATATGGCGGCTATTCACTGCACCGACCTGCTGGAGACAGGTGACAAGGACACTGCAAGAACTACATTACCCAGCAGTCCCCACACCTCAGGCCAGGCGTCAGCCAGCAGCAGCAAAACAAGGGGGGCAGCAGAGGGTGGAGGATGGGGGCAGTAGTGAGAGACAAGAGAAGATGAGGGCAGCAGTGAGAGGGTAGAAGAGGAGGCAGTAGTGAGAAGCAGCAGAGGATGGGGGCAGAAATGAGGCAGCAGAGGGTGGAGGATGGGAGAAGTAGTTAGAGGCAGCAGATGATGGGGAAGCACTGAGAGGTTGCAGAACATAGGACAACAGTGAGAGGCAGCAGAGGATGGGGGTAACAGTGAGAGGTGGCAGAACATAGGGCAACAGGGAGAGGCAGCAGAGGATGGGGGCAGAAATGAGGCAGCAGAGGGTGAGGGCAGAAGAAGGTGAAGGATGGGGGCAGTAGTGAGAGTCAGCAGAGGATGGGGGCAGTAGTGAGAGTCAGCAGAGGATGGGGGCAGTAGTGAGAGTCAGCAGAGGATGGGGGCAGTAGTGAGGGGCAGCAGAGGATGGGGGCAGTAGCGAGAAGCAGCAGAGCGTGGGGGCAGTAGTGAGCAGCAGTCACCTTCAGCCCCATTGCAAGCTGACTCACACTAGGCCTGCACCTGCCCCCAGAAAACAGGCTGAGGAGCAATAACCTGCATTGCAGAGCATCCCCCAGCAACCGGAGGAGGAGCAGGTACATGATGAGAGTTACATAGCTGCAGATTTCTTCTGGAGAAGTTAAAACCTGGATGATGCCTGTTCTCATCCCCTAATCCTGAAGGGTGGAGTAGTCACCTGCACTGCAGAGTCCCTCCTGGGGAGGATGAGGAGGGGAGCAGTTCCTGGAAGAGAAGCATCTATGAGCAGAGTCTAGCCTGTGACTAGTAGTACTCCAGCCTCCTTTGTCTGTGACCCAGTATGATGACTATTCCAACCTCATGCCGCTAAGACTGTGGATGATGACTACTCCAACCACTTTCCTCTCAGACTGTGGATGATGACTACTCCTGCTCATGGGCTGTGCGGACATCGGTCTGACTACTGACCTGCACTGCAGAGTATCACCCCACTTACACCAGCACTACATCTGGACCCTGGAGGTGACTGCTGGAGGTTTTTGCCTCCTTGACAGCCCAGAGCAGAGGCTGATGGGTAAATGACCCCCTACACTACATAGAGGGGAGGCAGGTGCATGCTGCAGCCTGCCTATGACTATGGACTGCTAGTATGGGGGCTGCTGTAGCCCGTCTATGACTATGGGTTCCCAGTATGGGGGCTGCTACAGCCCGTCTATGGCTATGGACTCCCAGTATGGGGGCTGCTGCAGCCTGTCTATGACTATGGGTTCCCAGTATGGGGGCTGCAGCCGTCTATGACTATGGGTTCCCAGTATGGGGGCTGCTACAGCCCGTCTATGGCTATGGACTCCCAGTATGGGGGCTGCTGCAGCCTGTCTATGGCTATGGGTTCCCAGTATGGGGGCTGCTGCACCCGTCTATGACTATGGGTTCCCAGTATGGGGGCTGCTGCAGCCCATCTATGACTATGGACTCCCAGTATGGGGGCTGCTGCACCCGTCTATGACTATGGACTCCCAGTATGGGGGCTGCTGCAGCCCGTCTATGACCATGGGTTCCCAGTATGGGGGCTGCTGCATCCCGTCTATGACTATGGGTTCCCAGTATGGGGGCTGCTGCAGCCCGTCTATGACTATGGACGCCCAGTATGGGGGCTGCTGCAGCCCGTCTATGACTATGGACGCCCAGTATGGGGGCTGCTGCAGCCCATCTATGACTATGGACTCCTAGCATGGGGGCTGCTGCAGCCCGTCTATGACTATGGACTCCCAGTATGGGGGCTGCTGCAGCCCATCTATTGCTATGGATTCCCAGTATGGGGGCTGCTGCTGCAGCCCGTCTATGACTATGGACTTCTAGTATGGGGGCTGTCTATGGCTATGGACTCCCAGTATGGGGCTGCAGCCGTCTATGAATATGGGTTCCCAGTATGGGGGCTGCTGCAGCCCATCTATGACTATGGACTCCTAGTATGGGGGCTGCTGCAGCCCGACTATGACTATGGACTCCTAGTATGGGGGCTGCTGCAGCCCGTCTATGACTATGGACTCCCAGTATGGGGGGCTGCAGCCGTCTATGAATATGGGTTCCCAGTATGGGGGCTGCTGCAGCCCGTCTATTTTTTTGTTCTATGACTATGGGCTCCCAGTATGGGGCGCGCTGCGTATGGGGGCTGCTGCAGCCCGTCTATGACTATGGACTCCCAGTATGGGGGCTGCTCCCGCTATGACTATGGACTCCCAGTATGGGGGCTGCTGCAGCCCATCTATGACTATGGACTCCCAGTATGGGGGCTGCTGGGCAGACGCCACCCGTCTATGACTATGGACTCCCAGTATGGGGGCTGCTGCAGCCCGTCTATGACTATGGACTACCAGTATGGGGGCTGCTCTATGACTATGGACTCCCAGTATGGGGGCTGCTGCAGCCCATCTATGACTATGGACTCCCAGTATGGGGGCTGCTGCAGCTCCTCTATGACTATGGACTCCCAGTATGGGGGCTGCTGCAGCTTTTGGCTCCCTGTGCTGTGCAGGCGCTGAGTTCTGAGCTGCACTGCAGGAAGAGCGTTACAGTTGCAGGCTGACAGCTTCTAGCTGCCTGCACTGTGCAGAGACCCTCCCCTGGGGAGGAGAGGAGGGAGCCCCCTATCAGCAGGGTAAAGCTTCTTGTAAAGTTTCCTGTGCTTGTTGCAGGGTGGGGAGTCCCTGTGAGGCGGAGTGTGCGGCGGCGGCTGCCGGGAGTGACAGTGAGATGCAGTGACAAGGACACGGCGGTGACAGTCTCATCCTGACTGCAGGCACCGGCATGGCTGGGGGTTCCCTGCCCACCCCTGCTTGGAGGAGCTGGGAGTCCCTGCTGTCCCCTGCTGTTACCTGTCAGCGCTGCATCACACGGGTCTGCTGACTGCCACAGGGGAGCATGCCCGGCCACAGAGAAAGTGCCAGCAGGTAACCCGCCGCCATCACACAGGTACTTCATATTGCATCTTGTGTATGGCTGTCCTCCGCTTCCACGCCAGCTCCCCCCAGGATTGCAGATCCCTCCTGATTTTTGAGGTGTTCCCTTCTCCTCTGGCTCTTGGTGCATTATGCTACAGCAGAGGATTGCACTGAAATGCTGAATCTCCGGAGCCGCCAGCAGCAGAGGAAGGGGTCACATACTAATGCAAACGTGCTGGAGAGAAGGGGGCACTGGAAGGGTTAATTGCTGTCCGTCCTCCGGGCCTGCCTGTGCAGTAAGTGAGGGGTTAATACCATGCCTGCTATAGATGATGCCATCACAGGGTATGGAATGTCACGGGGTGGGGGTGCAGGTGCCCGGGGGCTCAGCAAGGTTATTATAGATTACAGATTTTATGCTGTATCTGATGGTGAGAAAGCTGGGTGCCATCTATACCACCGTCGTGGAAAAGAAGGATTCTCACTCAGCTTTCCTAGTCTCCTGAATGGCAACAGTAAACATTGTGTGAGCTAGCATGGCTGCCTAACTATGAGGACTCTTGCAAAGCTGGGTGATAAGCTATGTGGAAGCTGTAATGTTAGTTGTCACCCAGCTTTCCTAGACTCCTGTATACATGATCTGATCCAGCATTGCTGCCTAACTGGACAGACCTTCAGGGGTCTAGTAAAGCTGGGTGACAACCTATGTGATAGCTATAATGACAAAGATGTTAGTTGTCACCCAGCTTGCCCAGTCTCCTGACTGGTCACATTATACATTTACTCTTGTAGGATTGCTGCCTAAGTAAACCAACTTTCAGAACTGTGGGAAAGCTGGGTGACAAGCTGTGTGGAAGCCGTCATGGCTGACTCTGGTTGTCACGCAGCTTTCTTAGTCTCCTGAATGTCCACATTATGCATTGCCTGCTATAGCCTTGGTGCCAAACTACACCAACTTGCAGAACTCTGGGAAAGCAGGGTGACAACCTGTGTAATGGCAGACACTGGCTGTTACCCGACTTTCCAAGTCTCCTGAATGACCACATAATTCATCCTCTGCGTTAGGAGTCTGGTAAAGCAGGGTGGTAACCAATGAGTTAGATGCAATGGCAGATAAGTTAGCTGTCACCCAGCTTTCCTGGTCTCCTGAATGGTCACATGATATATTTACTGATCCAGCACTGGTGCATAACTAGACCAACTTTCAGGGCTGTGAAAAAGCTGGATGACATCCTTTGTTGTAGTTGTTCTGGTAGGTGTATTGGTTGCCACCCAGCTTTTCCAGGAGCAGATATACCAGATGATTATAAGATGTACATGGTTTATTGCCATTCATTACTCTGTCACTTGTCACTTTAACATCAGATATGAAAGTCTGGGTTCCTTTGCTTGTCGTCTGACAGGACGATTCATGGTCGGGGGCTGACGTTCTTTCATTTAGGATTCCGTGTGATCGCGCCGTATGTCAGAACTGGCTGGCGCTCATGTTGATGCCACTTTGATGCCAAATCCGGCACTAGAAACCATCAGCAGTTCTTCTCCCACCCCAGAATATCTGCATTTCAATAAGTCTTATGGCAGGTTATAAATACATCTGACTGCTGAATAGAATGCCAGAGCTCCAGTGAAGACTGACACTACCCCCCCCCCCCCCCCCGCTACTTCCTATCTGTCTGTCTGCTATCAAAGTAATGCCTCTTACCTTGGAACATTCCTGTACATGTTGTATTTGTATTTGTATCTGCTTATCTTATCTTTGCTGCTGTAACACACTGAATTTCCCCATTGTGGGACTATTAAAGGACTATTATTATTATTATTATTATTATTATTACCACAGGCAATGCAGCAGAATGAGTAGGGGCATGTAGCTATATACTTCTATGCATTCAGGGTCCATTAAAGCTGGGCGACTACCCCTATGCTGTCCAATATACTGTGCAGACAATTTTGCAGCATTTTCAGCATCTCTGCTTGCTGCCAGTGAATGGAATATAACTGGAATATTCTTCATTGCAGGTACCCGGGAGGCAGAGTCGGCGACTGCTCCACAATTTGCAGCCCTGAGATGCTCCTCACTCTATCTCTATGGATATAGCAAAAGAAATCTACCATCTGAACTACAGCCATCGGGACGAGGTGTCACCCGGCCGAGCCCTGCAGGGACCGGGCAGGAGAACCGCGCAGGTCTTCATGCGTCGCCGCCCTCAGGACTGCCTGAGCCTGCTAGAGATTGCCCTGGTGTTGAATACTATGGGGTGCATCCATAGCCTAAGCTGCAAACCCAAAGTCTTCAGAGAGTCCATCGCCGTGCTGGACGTCAAAGCCTCCATTGACTCCACCCCCACCAGCATCGACGAGTCCTCCAGCGTTGTCCTCCGATACAGGACGCCACACTTCCGAGCCAGCGCCCAAGTACTAGTGCCTCCGATCTCTGGGAAGGAGTCGTGGAGAGTGGGCTGGATCCAGGCCTGTAACCACATGGAGTTCTACAACCACTATGGCGACCTGGGAATGTAAGTGTGCGCTGCGGCCAGGGGTCACGTCACCCCCATATTGGGTACATTTCTGATTTCCAGGCTAGACGCTGCCGGATTAAAGGAATTTTACTGTATTATACTAACACATTGTTACAAATATGGCCGCCTTTACAGGTTGTCACAAGGGAGAGAGGGGCATCATAAATATGCATGTGGCATTCAGGGGTCTCAGAAAGCTGAGTGACTTCTAGGTGGTACAGGCTGAATTTCGTGAATGGGTGGAGTTAACGTATTATCAGTCCAATCTCCGATCCAGGAAGTGACCTTGCGTCCGACAACTGTTTCCTGTTTGTGAATTGTAAGCTTACGCCCCAGCAGGATGTGGTTTACAGGACGTAACCGCAGAGCCCCTCCACCTAAAAACTATCTGAAATGATAACTCCGCCTAAAACAAGAAATTGGGGATGGTAGTTGTGAAATTATTTGGGTGGTATTACCCTTTAATTCCACTATATTAAAACTTATGAATAAAAGGGGCGGAGCTGTGACAACTTTTTATGAGTAGGAAATGTCAGCGAGTCCCTGGCAGTGCCACCAGCAAGATATATAGAGAATGGTCTTATAACCTATCTCCTTAGCAATGGCTGCCGAGCTTGCTGGATCTTGTAGTGCCACAACAGGTTACATCAGTGACATTGAAGGTTCCTATCCTGTTCATAGCCCCGCCCGTATTATAAGTGATCGATATATCCTCGGGATCATGTTCTCATCATCTCCTCCATAGATGTAGCTGCTTATTCTGGGAATTTTTTTTTTTTTTCTCAACCTTCCAAGACGTTGTAAAATATTCATCTTCAATCTTCCTGCAGTCGACATTTTTGGCGACACTTTCATTTCTCCTTGTGCGAGACGCGGTGTAATGTTTCATGGAGTGCGGCGTAATCTATGGGGATATTAAAAATGACTGATGTGAAGGAGCGAGGTCGCCAAATAAGACCTTGTAAGACAAACCCGAGAGAGCGGAGACCAGACGGGGGAGGATAAGGAGGGCACCGCAATGGGCACCATACCCAGCCCAGTAACCCCATGTCTGTCTGTATCTGGTCACCCCTGTGTACACCCCAGTATTCATAATGTCACCCTAATAACCTTGTCTTTACATTGTAGAATATTCATCTTCGGTCTTCCTGCAGACACATTCATTTTGCTTTGTATGGTTTAATATTTCATGGTGTCCCACTTAATATATAAGGATATTAACAATGACTGATGTCTTCAGTATGGCAAGGGGCCAGGTCGCAGGATGAGACAAGTCAGAGAGAGGAAAGAATAAGGAGGGCACCGCAGTGGGCACCCCACTCAGCCCAGCAATGCCTTATACCCCATGTCTATCTGGTTACCCCTGTAATTATACCGTCACCCCAAGAACCTTCTCTGAATAGGATAGAACATTTATTTTGTCTTCTACAAGACCCGATTTAATATTTCATGGCATGTCTTGTGCAATATAAAAGGATGTTAGAAAAGACTGTGAAGTCTTCACTATGTGAAGGAGCGAGGTTGTGAGATGAGACCTTGTAAGATAAGTCAGAGAAAGGGAAGAATAAGGAGGGCACCACAATGGGCGCCCCAGTCAGCCCAGCGCTGCCATGTACACCCCAGTACTGTATTATACTGTCACCCCAATAACCTTCTCTTAACATTGTAAAATATTCATCTTCAGGCTTTTTGCGTTAGTGATTTTGGGGACATGTCATTAATCCTTGTACGACATGCGGTATAATATTTCATGTGTGTCCCACTTTATCTAAAAGGGTATTAAAAATGACTGATGTCTTCATGTGAAGGAGCAAAGTTGTGGGTTAAGACAAGTCAGAGACGGGAGAATTAGGAGAGAACACAGTGGGCACCCCAGTCAGCCACGTCCACACCTTTGGTGTCTCCCCAGTATCTTTTTTCTAGCAGTCGTCCACTGCACAGGTATTCTATCTACACCCCAGTAACCCATTTGCACTTTGCTGACCTTGTGCATATCCCATAAATTCTGTAAGATGCTCCATGTTGACCCCTAATAATTTACCACTCACCCCACCATGCTCACCACAGGACCTCTATGTGCACCCCAATAGTTGCGGTATCACTTTAGTGACCCTATTTTTTTTCTAGTAGTTCTATCTACACCCCAGACACCCTGGTGTCACCCCTCGGTCTCTGCATGAACCCTGATATATCTGCCACTTCATGGAAAGTTCTGCAGTTGCTGCGGCGTCTTCTCCTGCATTGTTCCTGACCTGGTGTAAGGTCACGGTTCACCGCGGTGTCAGGCCCAGCACTAGATACCTGCAGATCTGGTTTCCTGGTGGAAATTCCATTATGGTGGCTTCCTTTCCTGCAGAGATCACTCCAGATTTCAGGGGTCTCCCGCACTTCCCTGCCATTGTACACATCACGGCTATTTTTGAACTTCCAGGACGTGGAGATAAAGGGAATATTTTTTTTTATTGTGTTTTGTGAGAGTCACGTTGCGAGCTTCATCTGGCACCATCTATGTTTTGTCTGTGTCAGGGGTTATCTGGTGGAAAAGGACATGAGGCACAATCCAGAAGAAAGGAGATAAAGTGCCTTTAGTGTAACCGTGTGAGAACCGCTGCTTGTTATCTTTCTTCAGTCCTGGGAAATGATTGATTGACACGACAAGCCCATCGCCTGAGTCTGCACTACTGAGAATATGATGAGATTGTGGGTTTTTCTGGCCTGTGGATACCTTGTGTGGAACCAAATCTGCATCAATGCCTGCATCCTACCTGGCTTCAGTATTGACATGTTGGTGACATCGATGCATTTGCTAGTTTGGATATGATGTCATCAGAATGTCGCAGTAGTGCAGCCTTGTGATAATACATGAAATATAGTTCAGGCTTCTTGTTGCCTGGTCTAGACTAGGACATCCCCCTCATTCCTCTTCTCCTACTGTCCTTACTGACCCTTTTCTTACAATACATTGATGAGCCCCCCCCCGTATCCATCGCAGCTGCCGAATCCTGCACTCAAAGATCCTGTTGTGGTCTCCTCAAGTTATTTTTCTTACAAGAGGAAGATGTGTCTGTCTACGGAAGTGTCCTAGATGCAGGCGAGCACAGGAAGACCGGCCGGGGGCGAGAAAAAAAAGAGTAGAATGCAATCTCCTGCTCTGCACAGAATCCGCCTTTGATATGGCAGGAAGTTCACAGAGAGATAAAGCGCACATGTGAGAGCGATCTGGCGAAGTAGACCGCCCTGATGTGTGCGAGACCGCTACTGCGCCCCCTCAATGAGCATGCTAGGAAAATAAAACATGGAGGGCATAGAATGACATAAACAGTCACTGGATGTTCTGTCAGTCTGCACAGTATTTCACTTACAGCTGCAGTTTGTGCCCCAGAGCTGTACTTCCTACTGTAACCATAAATGATAATCCTGATCGTCCAGTTTGGAGACTATGAAGCTGTTCTTGGTCACCCAGTCACTCACATCCATATCAATAGACACAGACAGTTCCCTGCTCTCTCTTCCCCCTCTCAGTCTTGTCTGCATTACTCTCAAAGTCCTGTATGGCACTTTTTGCACCTGTTTTATTTAAAGAGGACCTTTCACCACCTCTGCCAACTCCTCTTCATCCTTTAATAGCTGCTGCTTCACTAATTTCAGTGCAGTTGGAATGTTTTCTCTAGCCCCCACTGTTCCTGAGCAATCAGTGCTGGTAATTTTGATGCCTGATCTTGTACCTAGACTCCCTAATGACAAGAGGGTGATGACAGGGAGGAGCAGGTAAGGGGGCGTGATTCTTATCTCTGATTGGAGCTCTGAATCACATCCACTCGCCTGCTCCTCCCTGACATCACCCACTTGACATTAGGGAGTCTAGTTTCCAGATCAGGCACCAGAACTTTACTACTTGCCCACATGACAGACTACATCTAATCTGTGGGTGTAACACTTTACACTTTTCCTAGAAAATGCCTGATTCGTTTTTACATAATTTTACAGCTTGTATCTAAATATAATTGTTATAGTTGCCATGGGAAACTGTCAGCAAGCTTGAGGAAATTAGTTTTTGTAGATGATATGGCTGTACAGAGCCGGGTGCAAAGATGACGCTTCCTAGAATGCAAATCTCTTCTGAGCCAGCAGGGAATGCTGGGAGATTTCTTGATAATATACATACTAAAAACCTGGTTATTAAAAAAAATCTTTATCCGCTGAGCCCTTGGATGCAGCTGTACAAGGGCACACGGGTGGTGATGATGATGATGATGATGATGATAGTGACCCTGCTCCGGTCAGCTGTAGTTATTAATAAAGCTCCTAATCAGATTGTGTTTGGGATCAGCGCAGTTTTTGGCCCTTGTGCACATTTGACATTTGATTATCCAAATACCTGACTGCCTGGCGGGGTCGGTTGGAGAGATGAGCAGCGGCTCAGGCGTTGGCTTCATAAATTTGTGTCCCCACCAGTATGACTAAGACCAAGTCAGGTGGTGTTTTTCAGTTTTTTTGGTCTCGAGTGTATTTGCCGATGGCTGCAGTTTTTTTTTTTTAAGTCAAAACTGAGAAGTCATTTTTGCTTTTTACTTCTCCTCCATTTAGTCTCCACTTCTGTTTTTGGTTAAGAAAGCAAAAACTACATAAAAATGTGCGGGCTGGACCTTATTGTCTCTGGTTGTAGAGTCAGCTCTCAGAGAATACAATTGCAGCAAACCTTCAGCTGTGAGTAGTAGCCTGGTATTGCAGCTCAGGACCTTCTGATCGGCATGGTGCCAAGAGTTAGACACTTGGTATAGATCAACAGTTCTGGAGAACCCCTTTAAGTTTCTCTTACAAAAGCTTGACAAGTCCTTTAAGTATATTGTTACTTGTGGTCATGTGACCCCCATGACAAGGGATAGACGAGGTCTCTAGTTTACATCTCCTCACTCTTTTTGTTCTATCCGCAGGTCTAGTTGGGAACTTCCGGACCTTGTGAATGGTAAAATCCCCGCCATCAGTGACTCAGACGGCGTCAACTATCCCTGGTACGGCAATACTACTGAGACCTGCACTGTTACCGGCCCCACCAAGCGGGACACCAAGTTTACCGTCAGTATGAATGATAACTTCTACCCAAGCGTGACGTGGGCAGTGCCTGTTAGCGACTCCAATGTGCCTATGCTGACTGGCATCCAGAGGGACCAAAGTTTTACCACTTGGCTGGTGGCCATCAACATGACCAGCGGTGACTTGGTTATTCTGCACACCATCAAGTGGAGGATGAAACTGGAGATCGAGGTCAAGCCAACCTTTCCGTTGGGACAACGAGCCAAACTACAGGAACCTTTTGCACAGGAACAGCCAAGAGTCCTCGACAAAAACGAGCCCATACCTCCGAGCGCGCTGGTGAAGCCGAACGCCAATGACGCCCAGGTGCTGATGTGGAGGCCCAAGAACAAACCAGCAGTGGTGGTAATACCCCCGAAACGTCGGTGAACTCGGCAAACCAGGCAATAGCTGCTAATAAATACGTAATGATGTAACAACCAAAAACATCGTCCAAGATCCTGCTGTCCTTAAGTTCAGATCTTGGGGCGTCACTGTGCCATTTTATGCTGATGGACCCTGGTATAGGACACGATGACGTCATCACACAACCGATGTAGACATTAAAGATGGTTTTTAAGGGCAATTTCTGTAGACCCTTAACCAGCTTTTATCGAGCAACTTCATGCGAACCGCCTGGTCTGCCTGCTGCACTGCTCCTTTCATGTCAGGTTGGACATATGGTCCTCAATTTTTCATGACGCATGACGTCCAGGACATTGTCCGCAGATTCATATTTTTCATTCTTGTGTTTTATTTATGACTTTTTCTTGACTTTGATCTTCACAAATGTTCTCATTGTCAAAAAGTTGCCAAAAGATCCTCAACCCCTCTACCCCCTAAGAGGCACTATATGTGATTGTTGCCTTTGATAAAAATGGTGGACTTATTAAAGCCGAGGTATCGGGTAAACTGTGTTGAAGCTCAGGTATCAGAGTAGGCTTTGGTGTAGCTAAAATATGAGGTGGGCTTTATAGAAACCGAGGTATGAGGTGGCCATTATAGTAGCCGAGGTATGAGGTGGCCATTATAGTAGCCGAGGTATGAGGTGGCCATTATTGAAGCCGAGGTATGAGGTGGCCATTATAGTAGCCGAGGTATGAGGTGGCCATTATTGAAGCCGAGGTATTAGGTGGAAACTATTGAAATTGAGAGAGGTATGAGCTGGACCTTATGGAAGGCAAGGTATGAGGTAGATATTATTAAATCTTAGGTATTGAAGCTGAGGAGTGAGGTGGACTTTGCTGGAGCCAAAGTATGAGGTGGACTTACTGGAAGCCGAGTGGTATGAAGTGGGCATTCTTGAAGCCAAAGTATGAGGTGGCCATTATTGGAGCTGATGTATGGTGGGCTTTATTGAAGCTAAGGTATGAGGTGGCCTATGTGGAAGCCAAGAGGTAGTAGCCATTATTGAGGTGTGAGGTGACAGTGACCATTATGGAAGCCAAGTTAAGAGGTGACCATTATTGAATCTTACGTACAAGGTTGACATTATTGACTCTGAGGTATGAGATATGAGGTGGGCTTCATGTGAGCCAAGCTATGATGGGGCTTTATTGAGGTCCGGGTATGAGGTGGCCATTATTGAGGTCCGGGTATGAGATATGAGGTGGGCTTCATGTGAGCCAAGCTATGAGGGGACTTTATTGAGGTTCAGGTATGACGTGGGCATTATTGAGGTCCAGGTATGACGTGGCCATTATTGAATCTGAGGTATTCGGCGCACAATGTGGCTTTGTAGCTGGAATCTGTTGATAGCGAATCTCAGGGGTATTCTAGTCCATAGATAGTAGGGGACGGGCGAGCTTTGCAGGGCATTGCCTCCATGTCCCTTTATCATTGCAGCTGCTTTTTTTCTTAAAAAAATGAGAATTATGGTACAAATAAAAACTTCTTAAGAAACTCAGGAGCACCCCCAGGAGGAATCCTCTGATTATTGGAAGTGTTTTTGTAAACTGTCAAACCACACAATGGACACCACTAAAATCAAAACTCCTAGAGCTGTCTTCTATCAGTTCTGCTGTATCTTAGTCATATGTGTTTCTGGGAAAGCTGGGTCAAAACAATATGATCACCATTACAGCAATCTTTCCCAGACCCTTGAATGTCAATTAGTACCTGGGAGAATGTGCAACCCCTATTTGATCGATACTGGCAGCCATTGGTTGTAACCCAGCTTTCCCAGAAACAGATTGTTTTACGGCAGTGTGATTCCCCATTACAGACTACGGGCTGCCTTAAAGGGACACTCCGGGATATATTTGCATAAGCTTCTCCCCCTTTGAGATCCCTAGAATTAGTGTAGTGTCTCTTTAAGTCACAGGTTGTAGCCTGCAGGTGGATCTGTCCATTATGGCCCCGGTTGCTATGAGCAACAGACTATGTTTTCCCTCTGAACCCATGTTGGGTTTGTCTACTTGACTCTAAGGCATCTGTAACCTGTGGACTACCAGCTGTTGGGATACTACAACTCCCAGCAAGATATGACAGCTTGAGCATGCTGGGAGCAGTAGTATCCTTAGAGCTGGAGTGTCCCAGGTTGCAGAGCGCTGCCCTGAGGGCTTTTCCCCATGAATGAAGGCAGATATTTTGGCGGTAGCAGGTTCATGTCATCACGGGGTCACATGATCTGTTAATCCACGCTGTAAAATGAATAAATTTCATGGTTTTCATTTAAAAAAATAAATAAATAAAAAAATTAATTTATTAAAATGACAACATAAAAGGCCGTCATTGGCTCATACATCATAAACGCAAGTACAGGACGCACAGAAGTCCTAACCCAGCTTTCCACAGACCCTGAATGGTATAATATTGTGTATTGTTAATCATAATGACATCTCCCCACTACTCATGTAATGCTGTGCCAGTGTGTCAGTGTTCACTGTAGTTCTAGCATTTTATTCTTCCACCAGGAGGTTCAGGATAAACAATTCTTCAGTGCATGAAATTAGGTGAGGGCAGAAATAATAAATGAAGGCTTATTTCCCCTCTGTGACACCATTGTTTGCTGTGTGTGACTCATGGACTACTCTGTGGATAGGACTAAGGGCCCACCATGTCTCTGGTTACTAAGGCTGATACTGTCCATAGCAACCAATCAGAGCACAGTTTTCATTTACTAATGTGTTTAGCTGTAAGCTGCATTGTGATTGGTTCCTATGGATGACAAGGCTGTTTCATAGCAACCAATCAGCTTGCAGGATGTAGATACAGACATTCCTCAGGTACATGATGGCAATGTAAGGAGAGATCTGATTGGTTGGTTTGGAAATCTCCATTTTGTGTCTGCACATTTTTCTTTTGTTATTCAGGAAGCCTGTAAAAGCGTGAGGTGGGTGACCGGAGTATCTAATCCTGTATCTCAGCCTGTCACCCATGATACTGCCTACTAAGTTATGCATCTAATTCTATCACGTGTGAAACGATTTGCTGAGCAGTGTATCTAATCCTATCATGTGTGATACAGTCTGGCGAGCTTCTGTCTGTAATCTTATGTGTGATACTGTCTGCTGAGCTGTGTATCTAATCCTATCATGTGTGATACTGTCTGCTGAGCTGTGCATCTAATCCTATCATGTGTGATACTGTCTGCTGAGCTGTGCATCTAATCCTATCATGTGTGATACTGTCTGCTGAGCTGTGTATCTAATCCTATAATGTGTGATACTGTCTGCTGAGCTGTGTATCTAATCCTATCATGTGTGATACTGTCTGCTGAGCTGTGCATCTAATCCTATCATGTGTGATACTGTCTGCTGAGCTGTGTATCTAATCCTATCATGTGTAATACTGTCTGCTGAGCTGTGCATCTAATCCTATCATGTGTGATACTGTCTGCTGAGCTGTGTATCTAATCCTATAATGTGTGATACTGTCTGCTGAGCTGTGTATCTAATCTTATCATGTGTGATACTGTATGCTGAGCTGTGTATCTAATCCTATCGTGTGATACTGTCTGCTGAGCTGTGTATCTAAGCCTGGTCATGGTGCTACGTTTCCTCGTCTATGAATAGTCCACGTGTCAAGGACATATTCGGGGTCCGGTGTTGGCCGCGGCCCTGGGTGTCACTGCCGAGCTGGAGTCGATTCTCCTGTTACTCGCCCACCACAAAATTAGAAGGTCTATTTATATTCGGCGGCGGCTGGCACTGATTGGCCGCTGTGACATCTGACAGACCCCAGACCGTCAGCGCTGGTTGTGGGGGGAAGGGGGCCCTGCTAAACACAGTACTCCTAGGGTTAATATTGATCTGAGCACTCACAAGCAGGCCAGGACATTGTAGTGCAGCGAGGCGCTTGGTGCCTCATGCCTCACCGCTGCCTCTAGTGGCGGTGTCACATTCACCTGCCTGACACCTGATGTGTGCATAGAGCATGTTCTGCGGCCCCGCCGCTTGCCTTGGAGAGACTTTCTTGCTCTTTGCACTTTTCGGCACCTGCGGCCAAGAACTTGCGCAACAAATAATCTGAAAATAAATAAGTTAAGCATCATGTGACCAGAAAATCAGGAAGTGAAATCGTCCGCGAGAGATGTTTTGGCTTTGTTGTTTTGCAGACTTTGGTATCACAACCTCATTACCAGCTCAGCGGTGGCGAAAGCGCAACAACCGCGGCAGGGTCGGGGCAAGATGGCGGCAGCAACAGGTAATAACTCAGAGATTAGAGCAGAAACCTCTGCGCCGCTGCTTTTACTGTCACATCACGTCACGCAGGCACCAAATACCGTAAACCGTTGATTATTTTTTTTAACCCATTCAGGTCAGCAAGAAATCAGCAGCTGATAGACTTAAATTTTCACGGTCAGCATTGCTGTCTGTGCAGAGAGGACAGAGCCGCTGAGCGGAACGAGTCCAAGCACGGAACGTTCCCCCTGCATGATGATAATGGCGCAGCCTCAGACGCCGCTACAAGGGCATTGTATGTGTCCTTGTCCTGCTGCAGCGTCCGTGCTGATTAAACCCGATAAGTAATCCGAGGACGCCGCTAATAAACAAATATCGAGCGAGCGGCTCGTAACTCCTCATCAGGGGGCTGGGATGACACACATTTCCCTGGCAGCAGAAGCTTGGCTGGGAATTAACCCCTTCCTTTACCCTGTACAGCTAGATTTATGTATTGTGCAATATTCTGGGGGTGGAGCATAACACAGGGATTTAAAGGGATTGTTCTTGATGAGAAAAACATGGCTGTTGTCCTCTAGAAACAGCACCACGCCTACCAGTGGGTTATGTCTGGGAGTTCTGTTAATCTGTTTGAACTGCAATTCCACACACAAGCTGCGGACCTTTGGGGTGCTATTTTTGGAAGAACGCAGCCATGTTTTCTTAGCCCTGGACAATCCCTGTATAATGCTCTGCCCCCTTAGACCATGCACAAGACATTACATAGTATTAGCTTTGACCGGTGATGTCACATCCCCACCTTCCCAGTGACTGCTGCTCACATTCCTCCCAGGCAACGAACGATCTGACAACTCTCAGAAAGTTGTAGGGGATGTAAAGCAATGTGTAAACCTGTCTAATCCCATGGTCACCGCTGTACAGATTTCCATCATTCCCACCATAACCCTGAGATCCGCCATCATCCTCCCCCTCACATTGTGTAAAGGCCAGGACTGAAGACAAGGCTGAAGTGGCTGATACCAGGGGGCAGTAGACTGCACAGCACATGGCCTTGTAATATGCAAAATAGCCTGCACTGGATAGATATAGCATGCCACCGCTGGTATTAGATTTACACACGTTAGATATTTGCATTGATCCAGGCCTCAGGCCACTACAAAGCCCAGCAATGTGCTAGGCAGGGGGTGATGGGGGTCTAAAAATAGACCATTATCTCACTGAAAACAGGGAATGGGTTAAAAGGAGGTGTCCGGGACTAGGATATTGATTGCTGCGGCCTCTTCACAGCGCCATAAACGGTATAGTGGCTGTGCTTGGTATTGCAGCTCAACTCTGTTCATCTGAATAGGACTGAACTGCAGCATGGTCATGTGATCAATGGACAGGGTGTCAGTGGTCTGAGAAGAGGAATGGAGCAATCCCATTTAATATAAAGTCTCCTCTGTGCTGACAGACAGCGGTCTGAGGCCCGGGTGGCGAGCGCTGTCGTGCAGATGCAATGAGCAGACTACTGGACCCTGTATACATGCAAAGTCTGCTTCTCCTGTACTGTATATCACAAGCATTATGGGAAAGGAGCTGGGGAGCTCATGCGCCCTCTATTGGATGTAACAGATCCTCAATTTGCTTTTGACTCACCGAGCCTTGAGACAGCAAAAGGGATCTTAGCCAAGCCAATTTCACTTGTCTCCTGTACTGTACACAGCCCCGGCTGATGCGTTGCGGTTATGTGATGCCTGGTCAGCAATCATACAGCACTGCGACTAATTGGGCAGCTTTAGGTTTTAGTTTAGCAATGCCCAGTGAAGCAGAACGTGCTGGCATAGGGGGCGCTATGACAGTGCTCACTCACATTACAATACCCAGCAGTTCTGGTTTGAGGCTGTAATAAAAACTGACAGAGTAAAACATGATAAATCCAAAAGCAGAAGAATTTATTGACCGACAAAGAACGTTGCGGTAAAACACATCTTAATATACGACAGGGGGGCGCTAGATAGATTCTGGATAAAGATATAAGAGACCCACTGCAAAGCCAAGGAGCAAAAGTAAACGATTCATCCTGATCTCGTGCATCACCCTCTTCTCAGCCCCTCCAGCCTCCCCCGAATGCTGACGAGGACCTGCGAAATAGCAAACACAGGGGTGAGAAGAGCAGGCGTGACAGGCGGCGGGGAGAAGGCTGCAGTCTGCACCCTCCACCTCCGCCTGCTGCACAGACACTAGAACCTGTGCTGCCGTAATCACAACAAATGCTGGGTAAAGCGCCAATCTACGCCGCCCAATAAGACATCACGTGTCAGTCTCTGGGCAGCGGCAGATCAGTGAGTCGGGTTCACATACTTACTGTTGGTTTGTAGCGCTAAATGAGAAACCTGCAAAGCAAAAAAGGACACGGTTACCCTCAGCCGGTGATACGTGGCACAGACAGAAGCTTTTGTGTGATGGATGACGTACCTCCGGCGGTTACAGGCGCAGCGCCGCTGTTACCTGAACCAAACCCGAAGCCGCTATTCTGACCACCAAAGCCAGTGGGCTGCTGGGACAGGGCACCAAAGGACGGGGTGTTCTGAGTGGCTAGGCTGCCAAATGTGGTGCCGCCGCCTCCGCCGCCACCTCCACCGCTTCCAAACCTGTAAATGGGGGAGAGTGAGGAGGATCGCTGGTGACCAGTCAGTAGTCAGCTGCAGAGTGCTGCACCTCGTGCATATTTCTGACACCCCACTCCTTGTGACCAGTGGGACCAAGTTACAGATAAAGGGGTCGTCCGCTCACTTGTAGTGAAAGACAAGTCACCCCTTAAGTCTTGTCAACCACTTTATTTATTTTTTTTTACTAATATTGATCTATTGGCCTCACCTTGGGACTTTGCCATGCCACTGCAATACTTCTTACTAGGGGTAAGAAAGACCTGGGGGGGTCTTTAATGGGCCCATGGCAAACTGACATCTTGTCTGAGAGCAGCCCACAAGGTGACAAAGTGAGCTCCTTACCTCTTCCTAACTACTTAAGAGAGGCCACAGGCTGCACTGACTGTGGGATGTAAGGGGTTAAACACCCACGATACTATAGCTAGGGGTCAGTTATAGAATAGTGCCGTGCTTGTGCACCATTACTGTGTCATACTATGACTTAAAGGGGTTGTCCAGGATCTGAAGATAACTGATAAGTCATTGGTATCAGATCGGTTGGGGTCCGACACTGATCAGCTGATGCGGCCTCCACATGCTAGATATACGGCTGGAAGCAGCCCTGCTTCTATTAAAGTCAATGACAGTGGGGCTGGAGTTCCAGACAGTATACAGAGCTCTGTACACTGTATACAGCTTCTGGTCCGTACACTGGAGTGGTGGCACCAGGAACTCCAGCCCCACTCCTATGTATCAGCTGATCGGAGTCAGACCCTGACCGATCTGATACCGGTGACATATCCTGTGGAGAAGACATCCGAATCAGTTATCTGCAGATCCTGGATAACCCCTTTAAGTCATAGTAGGGCACAGTAAAGACAAACAGGCACGGCACTATTCTATAACTGAACCCCCCCCCCAGCATTAGCTTCACAATATGGACAACCCCTTTAAGTTAATGTGAACTGTCACTAATGTCTCTAGCACTGTCTTATGAGATGTAGCAGAGCTTACTCCTGCAAGATGTAGTTGAGACCAGTTTGTCCTTTATGGAACTGGTGGTGATGTCATTGTTATCTGTAATTTTACATAGGACTGCAGGTACAACTGTGCATTGTGTTTTACCTGTGCTGTTACATAGGACTGCAGGTAACACAGGATTGTGTCCCCCTCCCCATTTAACACCGAACAGCTATACGTTTTATGGAAGGTGAACTAATAAAATCCATTCTTACCCGAATCCTCCGGTGTTGGCGGCTGCGGTACCTTCCCCGAACACTTTGCCACTAGTCGAGCCCAGAGGGCTAGTAAAGCTTTGGGCTGTGCCGAATGCTGGCGCCCCTCCAAAACCAGGGGATCCCCCAAAGGTTGGAGGGCTGCCAAACACCGGAGCAGCGCCGAACCCACCTGAGCAAAACAGGGGCAAGAAAAGAAAAAAAAAGAAGAAAAAAAAAAAAAAAGGAGAAGGGAGAGACAAGGGAATATACATCACATGCAAGGTAGTGGCAGTAAACAATGCAGGCAAGACACAGTATACAAGGCCGGGCCTAGAGCAGACCACAAAACATCACAGCCAAGCGCCATGGACCGGGTGATGACACAACCATGACTGCCCCTATACAACAGGGAGGGACGGCAGTATCCATTATCTTACGTATCTGCAGGGGGCATGTGTGCGGCGCCTCTTACCATTCATAACCACCCCGTCTTCACAATAAACCATCGGAGCATGTGAACATGCTCATGACTTCTCACAGCGGACGGTTTGCTACAGTTGCATCCAATCTAGACAATCCTCTGGACTCCAGACTGACCCATGGATAGAGACATACTGCTGATTTTTTTTTTTGTCTCACAGAGGACTATTTACACTGGATATAACTGTAACAAACCCTCAGCTGTGGAAAGTATTAGGTGAGAACAGCATTTTTAGCCTTTGACGAGAACGCTTCCACTTCATGACAGCGAGCTTTCCCACATTGTCTGTCTGTTGGGAACCTGAGGTAGTCTGAAAAGATCTCCAATATGGCCCTGATGCTTTACACTGCGGCTGGGGCTCAGCGGGAGCAAGTACAGATTATAATCTCCATCTCAGCAAAGGCAGAACGATTAGAAACTACAAGGAACGTACTGAGGGGAAGGGCCCGAATAAGGGGAGGGGCCCGACTAAGGGGAGGGGCCATAAGTCTGCATGAAGATTAACAAATACAGACTAAGGGAAGGAGCCTGGAGATCTGTATTATTGTGAACTAGACCATATAGACTTTACGGGGGGATTGGAGGAGCCTGGAGATCTGAATTATATGGAAACTAGGCTATATAGACTTTAGGAGAAGGAATCGGCGTATAGGGGAGGAGCCTGAAGATTCGCAAGAAGCTTGTAAATAGGCTTAAAAGGGTTGTCCGGAAATAATTAATGTATGATCGATAGGCCCCAGAGCGATCATCTGTACAGATCCGCCCAGTACATGATACGGGGATGGAAGAAATCTCCGTCCATAGTCTAGCGGCCCGGCGCCTTCACTGCAGCTCAGCTCTAACTGAACTTAGTGCGTTTTGCTCCTGGCCCCGTATGGTTTACAGAAGGACCACTGGAAGCTGCTCCGTACAGCTGATCATGAATTTATGGCCTATCCAGACTAAAATATCTATCAAGGTGGACTATGGGCTTATGAAGGAGAATCTTGAATGGACGCGCTAAAGGCTGCATTATATTAAATACAGGACATGAGGTCATTGTGTAAGGACTAGACCCTCCCACTCCTCCCCCAAACAGGGTAAAGGATGCCGCCACATTCCCTACAATGCTAGTAAACACTTATTAATGTAGGGGAACAGATAACTGAGGAAGCAATGTACAGAATAGGAGGTGATACAATGATGGAGACCACCTTCCCACAGTATGAGAGGAGTGAGGAGGAGGGCAGAAGGACAACAAACTACCCCCAAAACTACAGCTAACCATGGATGCCACATTGGAGGCAATGGGGAGGAACAACATGGTCCGTCTCCCGACTGTCCAGCAGAACCACACCATGGAAATTTAATGCAATGTCCATGATCTGTGGCACCACACAATGGCACGGTGCCGCCTCTGCGACTGTCACCATGCCTCAGTGTGCACTACATTACTGATCTGCTAATGACACCCAGGCACTGACAGTCACTACGGAGCCGCCCCACAAATTCTTACAGACCCTGAAGAAAATCTGCACAGAGCTGGAGCCATCATGAAGGACTGAAATACAGAAATATAACTCATCAGACCCTTACGGGAAAAGCCCAAATTGTATATATATTCTTGACTATATTCCTGACCTGGTAGACAGTATGCAGCTGCAGCACCTCTCCCTCCACTGTGAGCTACACAGCATGCTGTGAGAGGGGAGGGGGAGCAGCAAGACATCCACCAGAAAGTGCCTGCCCAGTCAGCAAGCACACAGAGAGAAATGGGCACATTCAGGAACCAGCAGAGGCCCAAATTCTGCCAGATTTAGCCAAATCATGGGGTAAAATTATAGGAAGCAGTGGTCAGCAACCGTGCAGAGATTCAGAATGATCAGTGTCCAAGCCACATGTCTGGGTGCAGTGCGAGAGCCTTATGTGCACCGCTATACTGTCAACCCAGATGCTGCATTACCTGTTTTGGTGGGACTGGTAAACCCGAATCCTTGGGTGGCCACGCTTCCTCCAGCGCTGAACGTCCCTGAAGACTTCTGATCCCCGAATGTCGAGTTGCCACCGCCAAAGCCAAATGTCTTGGCCCCACTGTTACCGAACAGGATGCTGGAGTCTGCGAGATGGAGGAGACAAGTCAGAACAGTGACCTAAACCACCCACAATAGGGGAGACTGCAGAGGGTGATTAACCCAACTTCAGGGCCGCTACTCACTGTTGGAGCCTGGGGCGCTGAACGCCGCACTAGAGGTGCCAAAAGGATTTTTGTTAGCCGCTTCTTGGCTGGGTTTGCCTCCAAGACCACTGAAGAAGCCTCCACCACCGCTACCACTGCTGCTGGCACCAAAGAGGCTGCCGCCGGAGGAGGAGGGCTGCTGGACACAAACAAAATGGATGGACTTTACAGAAGGGTTCTTACTGAATCTATTACACCCTTCCAGAAACCCCAGCCATGGTGAGGGAAAACCTATCTGGAGCCGACGGATCATGGTATAAGACTCTGTTCACACATGTCATGGCTTCTCTACATAATGGATCCATTTGCATTGTTACCAACTAATGGGGTCTACTAGATATCCAGTATTTAGGACAACAGGAATAAGATAACACTAAACTTCCCACAAAATACAAGAACCCTTAACAGAAAGTATAAAACTACTAATGTGAACAGAGACCAATGAGAAGACAAGGCGAGCGGTTTACTGAATAGGGAGGTCACTGGTCCCACTGAAATCATGGCCAACACATGGACATCATATAAGGGAGGACTCGGCCCGTCTATATTTTACATTTCACCTATAGATGCCGCTGTAGGAAAAACATATGACCAGCTATATAAAGGGTCAGCAGCCTTCAATAACCCAGCTGTCGTGAAACTACAACTCCCAGCATGCTATGCAGTTCTTGGAACTCCCAGGAAAGTAAATGGAGCATGCTGAGAGTTGTAGTTTCACAGCAGCTGACCCTAAACTAGAGTCTTCCCAGAATTAAGAGATGGTCGCTGGAGGTTTATATCTTATGATATTAATGATCTATTCTTAGGGGGCCGACACCTGAACCTCTCACAATCTTCTTCTGGCACCTGAACATACACAGCTCCATCCTCTATGTAGTGGTCATGTCAGGTCTGACATCCAGGCCCCAGAAACAGGGGCATTAAAGCCGCGCCATACATATACAGTGGCACTGATTTTTACCCCAGGACCATGTGCTGTGCATTTATGGCACAAAGGCAGAAACTGGTTCAGATCTGGCTGCAAAACAAAGAAGATAAATGAAGAAGTAGTGGCCCATCAGTACCTGCCCGAAGACACCGGAGCTGGGGTTCTGTGACTGGCCAAATACGGACCCAGAAGAGCTTGGGGGGAACCCTGGTAGGGACAAAAAAGGCTCAGATTAGTGTTTACCTGGAGTGTATAGAGAGGAGAGGGAGCGCACACGTAGTAACCTCTCACCTGCAGTCTGCCCAAAGCCGAACACTGAAGAGGATGTTGTAGTTGTTGCAGAGGAGCTTGCACTACCAAAGGCTGGGGTACCCTGAACAAAAGAGGAAGGGCTCTGTCCAAACCCTGGAGTGCCGCCCTGTCCAAAGAGACCCCCTCCAGCCGTGGAGGTACTGCTGCTGCTGGCCGGCTGTCCAAAGGAGAATGTGCTTGCACTACTTGTATTGGCAGAGTTCCCAAATAGCCCCCCACTGCTGCTACTAACTACAGCAGTAGAGGTAGGAGTCTGGCCGAAGATTGGCTGTGACCCAAAGCTCGAAGGCTTAAAGGAAAAGTTATTAGAAGAGCCCGGAGGCGCTTTCCAGAAAGACCCCGTCTGAGCAAATGTGGGCTGTCCAAAGATGCTACTTCCTTCTGTCACCCCAAATCCCGCAGAGCCAAAAGCAGAGCCAGGGGCGCTAGAACCAGACGTGCTGGATGAGCTGCCACTCTGCTGACCAAACAGAAGAGGACCTGAAGGCGCTGCTGGAGCCTGACCAAAGACTGCGGTGGCTGCTGTTGCTGTAGAAGCTGCTGACGGCTGGACAAAGGCAGAACCTGGAGTGGTGGCGGATCCTCCACCGGAGGTAACCTGTGTGCTGGGCGGGTCTGTTGTCGTCGCAGTGACCAACCCTGGAGTTTGAGAAGGTAAACTTGTGTTTGCAGGAGGCGCCAGAGGACTAACCACTGCTGCTGTGGAAGTGGTGGCTGCATTTTGACCTAAGTTTATGATGGCTGGAAATGTTGATATTGGAGCAGGTAATGTCTTAGTATCTGCAGTAGGTGTAGGAGCTGCAGAGGCAGCAGCCGGGGGAGCGGACATGACACTGACAACTACTGGGCTAGGTGCTGGTTCTTTACTCTCCTCCGTGGGCTGAGCCAAAAGTGCTTGTAATTGTGAGGGAGCTGTGGAGTCAGGAACAGATTTTTCTGGAGCTGCTGGTTGTTTAACATCTGCACCAAATAAGCTGGGGGCGGCAGAGGGCACAGGGATTGGAGCTGTGGGTGTTTGGGTTGAGGCTATGGAAGGCAAGAAACCAAATACAGTTGAGGCTTGAATAGCTGAGGGTGCAGTGCTGGCTGGAGGGGCTGAGCTGGCGGGGGCTGCGAAAGAGAAGTTTCCCTTGGCACCTGGGTTAAATAACCCAACCAATCCCGGGGCATTAAACAGCATGGCTGAAGTAGCGCCCGTGGTTGTGGTTGTGGTTGAAGCTGCATCTCCAGGCTTTGTAGACGTGACCACAGAGCTGCCACCTTGTGCTTTAACTTGTAATACCAATGTGGCAGCTTTGGATGCATCCTCAACTTGTCCAACTCTGAGTCCAGAGAAACTTCCTAGAGTCTCCCCTGCAGGGGACAGGACTGAGGGTGCAGACACGGAGCCAGGCACTTGAGCTGGTGCTGGCTTAGAACTAGTGGAGGAATCAGCCGGAGCAGAAGATGGCGGCGTAACAGACAAGATGGAAACTGACAGATCTGGGGGAGACGCAAGCTGCTGCTTCAGTCCTGCTCCGCTCATGAAGTTTGCAGGCTGGGTGGTGTCCTTGGCTGAAATATCAAAGAAAAGCAATGAATATCCCTGTGATGATAATAACTAGGATGCACAATCCTCCAGACTGGAAGACTTACCTTGAAGGAGAGGGGCTGGTGACAGGGCAGCAGCAGGGGGTGGTTTAACAGTATTGCCGGGGTCAGCAGAGGATGATGAAGATGGCGGCATGAAAGACAAGAACGGGGTAGACATTTCAGCTCCAGCTGCAAACCCGGCCTTGTTCCCAGGAGCGGCCATAAAACCTGAAGGCTGATGAGAATCCTTCCCTGAAACCAGATATTCAGTCATCAGTCAGAATACCACTGTACAGTGACCTACAATTCATTAACCCCCCCAATCTGCGGTACAGGAGTGACAGTATGTGTAACCCCAGGCTGTTTATATAGTTAGATGAAAGGATATGTCATCAGTGTCCACTAGGTGGGGCCGCGACTGCTGTAACTCCCCACCTGTCATCTCAGCTTTGACTAGAAAGGGTCAACCCTGGGAAAGCAGAACCAGCAGGAGACCAAGTAGGCCGGGCCTATAAGAACGCCACTGTTTTAGCAATGGTCCTGCCAAAACTACAGCTCACTGGTGTAGCACTGCGCCCCTTTTACACTGCACAGTGGTGCCCCCTAGCTGTGCAAGGAATTGCAGCCAGCACCATCCAGCTAATTACCCCTTTATTCTCAGGATTGGTGGAGGTCTCAGAGGTCAGACTCCCACCTATCCTAAAGTGATGGCGTACCCTAGCATTAGGTCAACACTTTACAAAATCGGAATAACCCTTTAATTGCCAAGAAATCTATTAATCCTTGATTAAGTCTGCATGTGTGATACTAGTGGCTGCAAATCATTCATGGAAATGGTCACAAAAAGATTTGTAGCTGAAAGCTTGTTACAGTGTATCAGTGCAGCCAATAGTCATCTGCCTGGAGTTCCAGGCTAGGGCTGTGTTTAGGATTTAGTACACAGATACAGTGTAACAAACCATCAGTTGTGTGCGAGCAGAGATGACTAATCTCTGTAGTAAGCCTTGGACTTCTCTATTCTCCACAAGCAAGCAGAGATCTGGAAGGTGGTGAGAAACAAACAAATGTGCAGACTGTTTCCATGTACAGGGACGTTACTGGCAAATGTTACCTGGGACGAGACTTCCAAAAGTTGCAGCAGGGGCGGATGTGGCAGCAGGGGCAGGTCCAGTCGAGAAAACACTAAAAGGCAAAACGACCACAGGCAATTATCATCAATAATTCATGGGTGAGGTAAAGTACAGCACTGGGACCAGGAAAAGGTCTTATCCAAAGCGGAGTACCCCTATATGTGGACATAAAGTAAGGAAGCAGCAGAGCTGCGTACACGCCACAGGCAGCTGATCATCTACAAAACCTGGATCGTTCCTGGACAGCAGCGAACACCAATGATCAGGGATTACCTCCAGCCACACTCCAACATGTATTAAAATACACAAACCTGGAAGAAGAAAACTGAAAGGCTTTGCTGCCCGGTGCGACGGCTGCCATGCTGGAAGGTGAAGGGGCGGCGGGTCCTACAATATACAACAAGATGCTGATTTGGATCATCACAAGTGAGACGTTCTCCAGAGCATCATATTATCAAGCTGCTAAAATCTTAAAAGGGTGTGTATACTATTGCAACTAGGTTATAGAAGCATGTGATACACGAAATAAAGCAAACAGGTTTACAGCCCCTGTGCAGAGCAATGTGTCTCTAGGATTACTCCACTCCCTTCAGTCTGTAGGTTAGGAAGAAGCGAAGTGGGGTAGCAAAGGGCTGCAGGATCAGACTACAGAGATGGATGTACCGTGGGGGAAAAAAAGTATTTAGTCAGCCACCAATTGTGCAAGTTCTCCCACTTATAAAGATGAGGCCGGCCTGTAATTGTCATCATAGGTAGACCTCAACTATGAGAGACAAAATGAGAAAACTAATCCAGAAAATCACATTGTCTGATTTTTAAAGAATTTATTTCCAAATTATGGTGGAAAATAAGTATTTGGTCACCTACAAACAAGCAAGATTTCTGGCTCTCACAGCCCTGTAACTTCTCCTTTAAGAGGCTCCTCTGTCCTCCACTCATTACCTGTAGTAATGGCTCCTGTGTGACATTGTTATCAGTATAAAAGACTCCTGTCCACAACCTCAAACAGTCACACTCCAAACTCCACTATGGTGAAGACCAAAGAGCTGTGGAAGGACCAGAAACAAAATGGTAGCCCTGCACCAGGCTGGGAAGACTGAATCTGCAATAGGCAAGCAGCTTGGTGTGAAGAAATCACCTGTGGGAGCAATAATTAGAAAATGGAAGACATACAAGACCACTGATAATCTCCCTCCATCAGGGGCTCCACGCAAGATCTCACCCCGTGGGGTCAAAGTGATCACAAGAACGGTGAGAAAAAATCCCAGAACCCCACGGGGGGACCTAGTGAGTGACCTGCAGAAAGCTGGGACTAACGTAACAAAGGCTACCGTCAGTAACACACTACGCCACCAGGGACTCAGATCCTGCAGTGCCAGACGTGTCCCCCTGCTTAAGCCAGTACATATCCGGGCCTGTCTGATGTTTGCTAGAGAGCATTTGGATGTTCCAGAAGAGTATTGGGAGAATGTCATATGGTCAGATGAAACCAAAGTAGAAGTGTTTGGTAGAAACACAAGTCGTGGTGTTTGGAGGAGAGTGAATGCTGAGTTGTATCCAGAGAACACCAGACCTACTGTGAAGCATGGGGGGGGCAACATCATGCTTTGGGGCTGTTTCTCTGCAAAAGGACCAGGACGACTGATCCGTGTACATGAAAGAATGAATGGGGCCGTGTATGGGGAGATTGTGAGTGCAAACCTCCTTCCATCAGCAAGGGCATTGAAGATGAAACGTGGCTGGGTCTTTCAGCATGACAATGATCCCAAGCACACCGCCAGGACAACGAAGGAGCGGCTTCGTAAGAAGCATTTCAAGGTCCTGGAGTGGCCTAGCCAGTCTCCAGATCTCAGCCCCATAGAAAACCTTTGGAGGGAGTAGAAAGTCCGTGTTGCCCAGCGACAGCCCCAAAACATCCCTGCTCTAGAGGAGATCTGCATGGAGGAATGGGCCGACATACCAGCAACAGTGTGCGCCAACCTTGTGAGGACTTACAGGAAACGTTTCACCTCTGTCATTGCCAACAAAGGAGATAGAACAAAGGATTGAGATGAACTTTTGTTATTGACCAAATACTTATTTTCCACCATAACTTGCAAATAAATTCTTAAAAAAATCAGACAATGTGATTTTCTGGATTAGTTTTCTCATTTTGTCTCTCATAGTTGAGGTCTACCTATGATGACAATTACAGGCCGGCCTCATCTTTATAAGTGGGAGAACTTGCACAATTGGTGGCTGACTAAATACTTTTTTTCCCCCACTGTAGTCTGTAACCATAGAGACACAGCTCTGGTCACGGCCTTTGCACTAAAGAAACAAAGAGAGATCATACAGAGGTTTACCTGCGCCCTTACCCGGTGCCAACACTGGTCCTGGCTGGGGGGTGCTGGATGGGGCAGGAGCAGCCTTCAACACCCCAGCAGGAGGAACCTGGAAGGAAGACCCAAGTGTCATAAAGGAAACCCAACAGGCACATTAGTAACAGCCATGGGAGCATTCAGCCCAGTATGACCAGTCACTACCCTGGGAGATGAGCAGCTCCAGGGGCATAAACTCAGGGCATCAAATTTTTTTACATTTTTAGATGTGACAATGGTACAGTCCCAAAGCAACACAATTTTATAAGAATTTTCTTAGAGAAGTTCCGGATGGTACCTGCTTGGCCTGGACTGCTGCCACTTTGCTCAATGCTTGGTTATTAGCCTGGACAGTTGTCGGCGGTGCGGTGGGCCTGAAGGGGTAAACAAGACATGAGCTGAAGAAGCAACTTGTACAGCAAATAGGTCAGTGATACAGCTACAGCAGGGCCGGCCTGTCCACATGCTACATAACCGTCCATCCAGTTGGATGACTACCATGTAAAATGTCTGGATCAGGTATTACAGCAAATTACAGCTGGATCTGCTCCCAATTTTTGGGCCAGTGATCACCACACCACCACCTTTATAGGAATGATATTGGCTCTTTTTAATCAGCTTACAGAGAAAATCCAAGACGGCCATTTTAGTTGCCGTCTGAAGGCAGGTATGTTAAACGTCACTTACGCCATGACTAGCAGTATGTTCGGTCCGGGCCCGTTTCCTTTCAGCTCTTTCACATTCACTACTTTGGGAACAGTTTGCAATGTGGATTCAGTGAGTGCGGCTCCTGGATAAAGCAACAAGCACTGATCAGCAACAAGGCCAGAGCTCGGGGGGAATATTCACGTCTCTGGTTCAGGTTACCTGTTACTACGCTGGTTATCTGCTGCCTCCTCATGGCGGCGGCGGCGGCTGCTTGTGTTGCAGGAATGGTGGGAGCTCCATGTTTGACAGTCTTGGTGGCCAACATTGTGCTGTCTGCTCCGGGTGGGATTCCCCTCATTGACGGCACAGATACCGCAGCTGCACATAGGATTCAGAGGTCACTTGCTGAGTTGTATTACTTATAAAACCAGTGTATATATAGTATATAGATATTCACTAGATACTTACGAGTGCTGGTGATGGGGCCAGAACCAGGGGGAACCTTCCCAAATTGGGGAGCTGGGGTCCCAAATCCTGGCTGTACAGATATGGTGCGGCTTATGGGTGCGTGGCGCACGGGACGGACAGGAGAGGGGTCTGGTGGTGGAGTCTCCTGTCTGCTGTGTGCGACTGGTTCTTGCTGTGGTTCTGAAAACCTCCTCTGACTATCTGCTGCCTCGGACAGGGAAGATGAAGAGGAGACATCGTCCAAGTCCTCTATGTAACTGGGGTTTAGGAATGAGGAGCGGGAGAGGTTGGCTAAAATACAGACGGGACATGATGTTAGCCAGAAAGAGCAATGTCACATAAGGGGCTCTAAGGGCCCCTGCCCTGATGTGACACACCGGTACACTGCCCATCCCCGATTCTGACCGGAGGAGTACCCAGGACCACATTATATTCCCCTACAGACAGAAGGTCCTGTAGTCGTCCGTACCTGGAGCCAATGACCTAACTGGAGGCATTTTCCGCTTCGTGAGGAAATTTCTGAGCTGATTCTGCTTCACTGGAGACAATTTGGCTGCAAAACAGTGAAAACCAGTTAGTAAGGCCGGAGGGGGTCACAGGAGGCACCATGACATACTGACACACTAGACATCTTTTCCACAGCGTTCTGCCACCGCTTAGCACTTACGTGGCGGTTTTGGTATCGGCTTGATCGTGGTATCTATGGTCGTCTTTGATAGCGTGTCCCGTAGACTTTCCACCTCATCATTGCTGTAAAGAAGCAGAACATGAGCACAGATCGGATTTCGTGGGCAGCACCAGCAGGTATTCGTGTCCAGCGGCTTGTGGCTCCTCACCTGTGGTTGCTGGACTCTTCACTCGTCCACTGAGAGGTGCAATTGTAGAGACGCAGCTGGTACAGACTTTCCACCAGCTGGTTAAGACGCTGCCGCTGCTGGTTGATGATTTCTCGGTTATTGGCCAGGGTGTTAAACAGCGTCTCACGGTCTGAGACTGCATACCCCCTAGAGACAGGGACAGCGTACAATCAGGAAAGACACCACAAACGTTGTAAGTCACCATCCGTGGCTTGTGGTTAACCAATCACATACAACACCACCACTGTCCACAGGTTGTGTTTGGTATTGCAGCTCAGCTTCATTCACTTCAGTAAAGAGGAGCTGCAATGCACACACAGACAGGTGCGGAGTCATTTCTGCAAGCAGCCTTGTTTTCCTATTCCTGGACAACCCTTAAAGACCCCCCCGCCCCTTCCCATCACTGCAGACTACTCACTTTTGCTTTTTCTTCGACTCCACAAAGCGGTCCCACTCCAGGTCCAGGACGTCGCTCACACCTTGTACTTCAGACCTCACGTACTGATGGAGTCTGCGGATGTCCTGCAGAAAAGGAAGCGTGAACGTCATGTGCGAGTAGGCCAGGGTAGTATGGTGACCGGGTGTCAGCCCATCCTCCACAGATTTACCTGCATCTGCCCCTCGCTCCTGGGGTCCAGCGGCTTCTTATATAACAGACGGCGGTATACAGGATCACTCAGTCGCTCCTTCTGCTCTCTCGAATTCTCGACGTTGGCCAATCCCTCCAGGACGGTGGTTTTTAAGCAGCCGATGTCTCCATGAAGTGACTACAGCAAAAAAATTAGTGTCAAAGTGTAAGGAAGGATGCTGCAGACAAGACAGGCCAAGAAATATTAAAGAACCTGGACCTGCAGATTTAACCCCTTCATGCTTCTGTCACGAACACTACAGATAACCAGACCATGGAATCTGTGCACTAGGAAGCCTGCGGCTGGAGGGACATGGAGATCGCTGTGTCTCTAGGCCAATAGCTGATGTTAGGGTAACTGATGCATTAACTATGGTGCCTAAAGTCCTGCCCTTCCCCAGTGTTGCCGCAACACGTCTCAATTGTTGCAAACAGGCGCAAATGGATAGAGATGAATGGATGGCTGCTGCATGTAAATGGACCCTTCGTGCAGGATCCTTTATAGATGCCCAGGGAGAACTGCACAGGGGTGTCCTAATCCTGGAGACATGTTTGGAAGGGGGAGTCACACTGTGGCCACAGCGATCATAGGACTACACAACGGGGACTACAGCTTTCTCTCCAGAGCTGAATTTCGTTCCTCCGCCACTACCTTTGTGGTGTCCTGGATTTCCACAAGGAATTCATGGTGACTGTCAGAATCCGTCCTCAGCTGCCTCATCTCATCCGCTGTTCCTACAGTGAAGCAAGCCTTAGCCGTCCGCATCTTCAGGTCATCCAACTCCTTCTGAAAGTGAGCAATCTGTCCCCAAATAGATAGAAGGTTAGAGGTAAAGAGGCACGAAGCACATAAAAGCCTCAACTCATCCTCCTCCATCTACACACCTCCTCCTTTATTCCATTGTGAATGGGATCTTTACTGTCCGCAGCTTTACCAAACGATCCACTTACTGCAGCCTGCAAGAAATAAGGAGATGGTCACAATAAGTATCTGCCTGCTCCCTGTTATCAGCCATGTCAGGAGGGGAGAGGCCGACTGTAGGACAGGTGACTACAATCTATTACTATCTGTTATCAGCCACGTCAGGAGGGGAGAGGCCGACTGTAGGACAGGGGAATACAATCTATTACTATCTGTTATCAGCCACGTCAGGAGGGGAGAGGCCGACTGTAGGACAGGGGAATACAATCTATTACTATCTGTTATCTGCCATGTCAGGAGGGGAGAGGCCGACTGTAGGACAGGTGACTACAATCTATTACTATCTGTTATCAGCCACGTCAGGAGGGGAGAGGCCGACTGTAGGACAGGTGACTACAATCTATTACTATCTGTTATCAGCCACGTCAGGAGGGGAGAGGCCGACTGTAGGACAGGTGACTACAATCTATTACTATCTGTTATCAGCCACGTCAGGAGGGGAGAGGCCGACTGTAGGACAGGGGAATACAATCTATTACTATCTGTTATCAGCTATGTCAGGAGGGGAGAGAGGCCGACTGTAGGACAGGGGAATACAATCTATTACTATCTGTTATCAGCCACGTCAGGAGAGGAGAGGCCGACTGTAGGACAGGGGAATACAATCTATTACTATCTGTTATCAGCCATGTCAGGAGGGGAGAGGCCGACTGTAGGACAGGTGACTACAATCTATTACTATCTGTTATCAGCCACGTCAGGAGGGGAGAGGCCGACTGTAGGACAGGGGAATACAATCTATTACTATCTGTTATCAGCCACGTCAGGAGGGGAGAGGCCGACTGTAGGACAGGGGAATACAATCTATTACTATCTGTTATCAGCCATGTCAGGAGGGGAGAGGCCGACTGTAGGACAGGGGAATACAATCTATTACTATCTGTTATCAGCCATGTCAGGAGAGGAGAGGCCGACTGTAGGACAGGGGAATACAATCTATTACTATCTGTTATCAGCCATGTCAGGAGGGGAGAGGCCGACTGTAGGACAGGGGAATACAATCTATTACTATCTGTTATCAGCCACGTCAGGAGAGGAGAGGCCGACTGTAGGACAGGGGAATACAATCTATTACTATCTGTTATCAGCCACGTCAGGAGAGGAGAGGCCGACTGTAGGACAGGGGAATACAATCTATTACTATCTGTTATCAGCCACGTGAGGAGAGGAGAGGCTGACTGTAGGACAGGGGAATACAATCTATTACTATCTGTTATCAGCCACGTCAGGAGGGGAGAGGCCGACTGTAGGACAGGGGAATACAATCTATTACTATCTGTTATCAGCCACGTCAGGAGGGGGAGAGGCCGACTGTAGGACAGGGGAATACAATCTATTAGTATCTGTTATCAGCCACGTCAGGAGGGGAGAGGCCGACTGTAGGACAGGGGAATACAATCTATTACTATCTGTTATCAGCCACGTCAGGAGGGGAGAGGCCGACTGTAGGACAGGGGAATACAATCTATTAGTATCTGTTATCAGCCATGTCAGGAGGGGAGAGGCCGACTGTAGGACAGGGGAATACAATCTATTACTATCTGTTATCAGCCATGTCAGGGGAGGAGAGGCCGACTGTAGGACAGGGGAATACAATCTATTACTATCTGTTATCAGCCATGTCAGGAGAGGAGAGGCCGACTGTAGGACAGGGGAATACAATCTATTACTATCTGTTATCAGCCATGTCAGGAGAGGAGAGGCCGACTGTAGGACAGGGGAATACAATCTATTACTATCTGTTATCAGCCATGTCAGGAGAGGAGAGGCCGACTGTAGGACAGGGGAATACAATCTATTACTATCTGTTATCAGCCATGTCAGGAGAGGAGAGGCCGACTGTAGGACAGGGGAATACAATCTATTACTATCTGTTATCAGCCACGTCAGGAGGGGAGAGGCCGACTGTAGGACAGGGGAATACAATCTATTACTATCTGTTATCAGCCATGTCAGGAGAGGAGAGGCCGACTGTAGGACAGGGGAATACAATCTATTACTAACTGTTATCAGCCATGTCAGGAGAGGAGAGCCGACTGTAGGACAGGGGAATACAATCTATTACTATCTGTTATCAGCCATGTCAGGAGGGGAGAGGCCGACTGTAGGACAGGGGAATACAATCTATTACTATCTGTTATCAGCCATTTGTGGCTGGGGAAGGGTTACAGTGGTTTAGCCATGATACATTCATATACAGATTATTACCCCATTACCTGAGGTGGTGTTTGCTTTGCTGCCCCTGGTAAGACTCGTGCTGCTTTCTGGGTTACTGCTGGGGATGGGGCACTCTGTGATGACTGTGAGACTGTAAGGTAAGAGAACACATGAGACCACCATACAGCACATCATCATCATCCATATAATACGGTAATCCAGCTAGTCAGTGTCAGGAATAATGTGGCAAGATTTACCATCTGAGAACGGTCTGCTGGGAGTCACCATGGACTGGGATGGTGTGGGGATGGCAATGCTGCCCGGACCTGCTGGAGTTGTGGTCCTTGCTTGAGGGGTGGAAGAAAATCCTGTCGTGCTTGAGCCAAAGCTTGGCTTCGGAGGAGGAGGAGAGTCTACTACACCAAATCTGAGTGAACAAGGAAAGATAAGTCCAGTGCAAAGCGGAGCAAAGAGCAAAAACTAGACAACAAATAAATCATAGTGGTCTAAAGCAGAAGAAAGGTTAATGTATGCATCCCTGGAGGTCTAAGGTAGCACAGGGGTTAAAGCACACATCCCTGGTGGTCTAGGCTGGTTCAGGGGTTAATGCATGCATCCCCTGGTGGTCTAAGGTAATGATGGGGTTTAATGGCTGTGACCCTGTTGGTCTAGGGCAGTAGTGGGGTCTATACCTCATGTCATATGGCTTACTCATGATCTCAATACACTTAGCTCCCCCTTTGTATCCTGGTCAGGGCAGATCGGGTGCTGAGGACTATACAGCTATGATTTGTGAGCGCACTGCCCATTAAATAAGCTGCCTTACCCCTCCAACTCTGGAGAATTAGATGTACACAAGTCTTTCTTTGCTAAAACTTTGGGGCCTGTATAAAAGATGATGCAATGAATATGGCACCTTATGGCGGGCACTTGAGGTTAGCGCTCTCCTGACCACACACTACAAATATTTGGTAGCGCCCAATAGACAGCGTTTCGGCTTGTGTGTAACTGCACGTACTTGTCTTTCAGGTTCACTCTGATAGAGGGCGCCACTGACTGGACACTGGAATCTGCAGCTTGGGTGGAACTACTGGTGATTTCCGGCTTTGATGTTGCAGCCTCAAAAGCGCCTCCCCCCGACTCCAAGCTAAAAGAAGACACCGGTGCCCCTGCAGGCTTGCCAAAGCTTGGAGTCCCGGCTGAAGTACCAAACAAAGCAGGAGAAGAGCTGGATGGTGCGGCTATAGGAAGGCTAGTGGGAGGGATGCTGAAAGCAGGAGAAGGCTGAGGTTTGCCTGCAAATGAAGAATTGTCTTGAGGATTGAAAGAAAAATTTGAAGCAGTTGTGCCAAAACCAAAGGAGGCAGCCTGAGGGTTGCCAGGAGCGCTGGTGGAGGACAGGCTGAAAGCAGGAGAAGACTGAGGCTTTCCAGAGAGACTGGCTGCAGTAAAGCTGAAAGTGGAGGCAGCCGCAGCCGGCTTCACAGAGGCATCAGCAAAAGCAGGGGCAGTAGTCTGAGGTTTAGCAGAGGCATTGGCAGCAGGCAGGCCAAAAACTGGAGCCGCAGAGGCTTGAGGTTTTGCAGAGATATTAGCAGTAGGCAGGCCAAAAACAGGAGGGGCAGAGGCTTGAGGTTTTGCAGAAACATTAGCAGCAGGCAGGCCAAAAACAGGAGGAGCAGTGGGTTGGGGCTTTGCAGAGGCATTAGCGGCAGGCAAGCCAAAAACAGCTGCTGTAGTGGGCTGAGGTTTAGGAGAGCCACTGGCGCCAGGCAGGCTGAAAGCAAGAGTTGCAGCAGACTGAGGTTTTGCAGAAGCAGTAGGCAGGCCAAAAACTGGAGCTGCAGCAGGTTGAGGTTTTGCAGGGACACTAGCGGCAGACAGGCCAAAAACAGGAGCTGCAGTAGACTGAGGTTTTGCAGAGGTATTAGCAACAGGCAGGCCAAAAACAGGAGCTTGAGGCTTTGTCGGAAGGCTGAGGGCCGGAGCCGTAGGTTTTCCCAGGAACCCGACAGGAGGAGTGTTAGTAACATTGGCAATAAATGCACCAGGTTGAGGAGGGCTAGCAACAGCTGCGGCAGGTCCTGGGGTGTGGAAACTGGGCGCTGCAAACACAACAAGGACACAAATGATTATGTCACATGGCTGCCTGGTGTCGGGGTTATTCCAGCACCAGGAGAGGTTGCAAAACATAAAACCATAAAATGCAGAGTTAACAGGATATTCACATGACATGGAGTGATGGCGTACTGCTGGGATACACTATTTAGTACTGTGTATCCTTCAATGCTTTCCCTACACAGCAGCGCCCTGGTCGGCTTACTGTGCAGGGACTATAGCTGTGCTGCAGCCCCCCGTACAGCAGGCTGTCGGGGTGTCATTGTGCCCCATGCACACAGGCAAATGCAGTCCAGAAAATCCAGACTGTATGTTGCCGCATTTCTTGGACTGCTTGTGTTCCACAGACTGAGACTCTAAGACCCTGTATGATATACATAGCACTGGTGCTGGTCTATGGCGATCTGTTATCCATGACCACCCCTGGATCACATGATCCTGATGCATGGGGGTGGGATTCATGAAGTCGCAGGCTATGATACAAGTGATACAGTCGCTATTACAAATATTTTAGTTTTGCACCAGTTTTTAGACCATAAAATGCAAGTTTTAGCTAAAAATAAATGTTCTGTGCAATGTCTGACCAGTCTCCCCCTCCATTGTGGGCTCTAGGTGTGCGGGGACGACTGTCTTATAGTCAGGGGCGTCCTCACATACCAATACCCGCAGCTGTGATTGGTCGCTCTCCTTCCATAGGGATGCGCTCCGGTTTCACTGTTACAGATTTTGCTCCGGGGGTTTCATTGACCATGTGAAAAGGACAAAGGATGCCATCTGTGGAGAGCAGGAGAAGAACCGGGGGAGGGGGGAAGGATCTTCTCTTCACCTGCACATGGGAAACACAGAGAGCAAAGTGAGAACTGACCCCCCCGCGCTCTACTGCTGGAGACCCCACTACTTACACTATGTAACCCCCAGTCTGTGACCTCCCCTATAAGATCAGCACACTCCTCTCCTGAAATACTCTGTACTGCTGGGGACCCTGCTCCTCCACTATGTAACTCTCACCCTGTGACCTCCTATAAGATCAGCACACTCCTCTCCTGAAATACTCTGTACTGCTGGGGACCCTGCTCCTCCCACTATGTAACTCTCACCCTGTGACCTCCCTATAAGATCAGCACACTCTATTCCTGAAATACTCTGTACTGCTGGGGACCCTGCTCCTCCCACTATGTAACTCTCACCCTGTGACCTCCCTATAAGATCAGCACACTCCTCTCCTGAAATACTCTGTACTGCTGGGGACCCTGCTCCTCCCACTATGTAACTCTCACCCTGTGACCTCCTCTATAAGATCAGCACACTCCTCTCCTGAAATACTCTGTGCTGCTGGGGACCCTGCTCCTCCCACTATGTAACTCTCACCCTGTGACCTCTATAAGATCAGCACACTCCTCTCCTGAAATACTCTGTGCTGCTGGGGACCCTGCTCCTCCCACTATGTAACTCTCACCCTGTGACCTCCTCTATAAGATCAGCACACTCCTCTCCTGAAATACTCTGTACTGCTGGGGACCTGCTCCTCCCACTATGTAACTCTCACCCTGTGACCTCCTCTATAAGATCAGCACACTCCTCTCCTGAAATACTCTGTACTGCTGGGGACCCTGCTCCTCCACTATGTAACTCTCACCCTGTGACCTCCCCTATAAGATCAGCACACTCCTCTCCTGAAATACTCTGTACTGCTGGGGACCCTGCTCCTCCCACTATGTAACTCTCACCCTGTGACCTCCTCTATAAGATCAGCACACTCCTCTCCTGAAATACTCTGTACTGCTGGGGACCCTGCTCCTCCCACTATGTAACTCTCACCCTGTGACCTCCTCTATAAGATCAGCACACTCCTCTCCTGAAATACTCTGTACTGCTGGGGACCTGCTCCTCCCACTATGTAACTCTCACCCTGTGACCTCCCTATAAGATCAGCACACTCTATTCCTGAAATACTCTGTACTGCTGGGGACTCTGCTCCTCCCACTATGTAACTCTCACCCTGTGACCTCCCTATAAGATCAGCAAACTCCTCTCCTGAAATACTCTGTGCTGCTGGGGACCCTGCTCCTCCCACTATGTAACTCTCACCCTGTGACCTCTATAAGATCAGCACACTCCTCTCCTGAAATACTCTGTACTGCTGGGGACCCTGCTCCTCCCACTATGTAACTCTCACCCTGTGACCTCCCTATAAGATCAGCACACTCTATTCCTGAAATACTCTGTACTGCTGGGGACCCTGCTCCTCCCACTATGTAACTCTCACCCTGTGACCTCCTCTATAAGGTCAGCACACTCCTCTCCTGAAATACTCTGTGCTGCTGGGGGCCTGCTCCTCCCACTATGTAACTCTCACCCTGTGACCTCCCTATAAGATCAGCACACTCCTCTCCTGATATCCTCTGTGCTGCTGGGCAACCTATTATTTCACTACTTGAATGCAAATCTGTGTCCTCTCCAGAAATATCCTGGGGGCCTGCTGTATCTAGGCTAGCACAGAATGGTTGGGGATAGCGCCCCCTGTGGTTGAATCACCATGATATAATCAGTTACTATTTGCAGCCACCGATCTCCCCCCCTGCCCCATGTCCTTCTGCTCTTTCCTTAATATATGGTGGTCCTTAGTGTAGGCGACCCCCTCCCCCCATAGGTGTTTTTGACTGCAGCTATCGTAACCTCGCGCCCTTCCACTGACAGCGTCCACACCGCGCGTATTGTAGTGCACAGATAGCTGCACGGGACAGGATGGTACCTACTGATAAACACAGTCATCTGGCTGGTGTAGGAGACCACAACCCCCATGGGCAGCGTGTCCTCGCTGTTATCAGTCACAGGCAGCTCTGCTCGGCTGGAGTCCTCCAGTAACCATAACTCCCACAGGCTCTACAAGGGGAACAACGTATGAGGCAGATGGGTAATGTGCGGCACCTCCTCTATGACCCTGGAGGGCGCTCCACACTACTAATAGGGTGTGTATACTTTTACAATCAATTTGTCCCTTTGCCTCCAAAATAAAAGACAAAGCAACGTTTTGTGTCTACAGCTCCTAGGTAGTCTACTGTACAGCCAAATCTGTAATCTGACCCTGAAGTCCTGCGCTACTCCCCGCACCCAGCAGGGGGCAGAGAAAGTGAACTAACACCTGACAACAGGAGCAGACTACATGGATTAGTTTGTAGTCTGTAACCATGGAGACACGATACAGGAGATTTTTTTTTAACAAAAAAATGCTGTGGAGCATTAAAAGTTGGTTGCCAAAATACACACACCCTTTGGTATATATGGCAATATTAGGTGTCACTGCGTGTAGACTGGCAGTGTGTGAAGTTAGCTGCCATACCCATACCTGATCTGGCGGCCTGGCGATCACACTGACTTCTATGGAAGCTGCCGAAGCCCCGAGAAGAATTTCCCTGAGAAGCAAAGAGTTGTATTAGTGATGTCTCCTTATGCCAGGACTCTGCCCGCGCAGCAGCTGGCACCCCGGGTACAGCACCGCCAGCTCACCAGTCATCAATGTAGTTCATGAAGAAGTGGTGCTGCCTCTCGCTGGAACTGCTGTAACAGGTCTCGGTGAAGTTCAATAATCGCTCTCCGCGCTTGTCTTCCTTTTTCTGTGGTATAAAGGCAGAGGTATTTATAGAATGAAGCCACAGGGGGCGCTGCAGACAAGTCCATGACACCCCCACCACATATGATGGCGTCGTCCATGACACTCCTCTAAACGCCCTGCTGTCTGGAGATCTGTGTATAATGTATGCAGACACACTGGTCAATGCACTCACCGGAAGCAGGACCATGACCAGCTGGGGGGAGGTCTCCAAAGATCCATCAGCGGCGGCGTAAACCACAGCGAAGACGAACGTGCTGATCCACAGGATGTCCAGTACTGAAACCACACAGAACAATGAAAATCAACCCAGGCACTGGATACAACTGCAACAGACCCTCAGCTGTGAGACCAATTGGAGTGGTAGTTTTGAACAGTATAAGAGAGGTCACTGACCTACTGTCCCCCCCCATGACACACAAAGGCATTACCTTTTACAGGGTCCGATTCATAAAACGAGGGGCAGGGGATCACCTTCCTCTCCTCCAGGGTCTGGACAAAGCAAACAAAACTCAGTCACACAAGTAGTGCCCTGGATACCCAACAGAATAGTGAGCGCAGCTCTGGAGTGTAATACAGGATGTAACTCAGGATCAGTACAGGATAAGTAATGTAATGTATGTACACAGTGACTGTACCAGCAGAATAGTGAGCGCAGCTCTGGAGTATAATACAGGATGTAACTCAGGATCAGTACAGGATAAGTAATGTAATGTACAGTATGTACACAGTGACTGTACCAGCAGAATAGTGAGTGCAGCTCTGGAGTATAATACAGGATGTAACTCAGGATCAGTACAGGATAAGTAATGTAATGTATGTACAGTGACTGCACCAGCAGAATAGTGAGCGCAGCTCTGGAGTATAATACAGGATAAGTAATGTAATGTATGTACACAGTGACTGTACCAGCAGAATAGTGAGCGCAGCTCTGGAGTATAATACAGGATGTAACTCAGGATAAGTACAGGATAAGTAATGTAATGTATGTACACAGTGACTGTACCAGCAGAATAGTGAGTGCAGCTCTGGAGTATAATACAGGATAAGTAATGTAATGTATGTACACAGTGACTGTACCAGCAGAATAGTGAGCGCAGCTCTGGAGTATAATACAGGATGTAACTCAGGATCAGTACAGGATAAGTAATGTAATGTATGTACACAGTGACTGTACCAGCAGAATAGTGAGCGCAGCTCTGGAGTATAATATAGGATGTAACTCAGGATCAGTACAGGATAAGTAATGTAATGTATGTACACAGTGACTGCACCAGCAGAATAGTGAGTGCAGCTCTGGAGTATAATACAGGATGTAACTCAGGATCAGTACAGGATAAGTAATGTAATGTATGTACACAGTGACTGCACCAGCAGAATAGTGAGCGCAGCTCTGGAGTATAATACAGGATAAGTAATGTAATGTATGTACACAGTGACTGTACCAGCAGAATAGTGAGCGCAGCTCTGGAGTATAATACAGGATAAGTAATGTAATGTAATGTATGTACACAGTGACTGTACCAGCAGAATAGTGAGCGCAGCTCTGGAGTATAATACAGGATAAGTAATGTAATGTATGTACACAGTGACTGTACCAGCAGAATAGTGAGCGCAGCTCTGGAGTATAATACAGGATGTAACTCAGGATCAGTACAGGATAAGTAATGTAATGTATGTACACAGTGACTGCACCAGCAGAATAGTGAGTGCAGCTCTGGAGTATAATACAGGATGTAACTCAGGATCAGTACAGGATAAGTAATGTAATGTATGTACAGTGACTGCACCAGCAGAATAGTGAGCGCAGCTCTGGAGTATAATACAGGATAAGTAATGTAATGTATGTACACAGTGACTGTACCAGCAGAATAGTGAGCGCAGCTCTGGAGTATAATACAGGATGTAACTCAGGATAAGTAATGTAATGTATGTACACAGTGACTGTACCAGCAGAATAGTGAGTGCAGCTCTGGAGTATAATACAGGATAAGTAATGTAATGTATGTACACAGTGACTGTACCAGCAGATTAGTGAGCACAGCTCTGGAGTACAATACAGGACATTATAAAGGGCTCACCGGGATGTACTGCACCACTGTTCCATTCTGTTTGCCCACAGCCAGTTGTTTCCCTTTTGGGCTCCAGCACACTGTAAGGAAACAGATTAGAATTAGATCTAGGACTTTCCATGACTCCACTTTGTGGATGTGATCTTGTTGTCACTCACCACATGTCACACCCAGCGTGGCTGGCAGGTTGGCGTACAATCGGACGTGGTTTGTGATCTCGTAGACGGAGATGCTGCCATCACTCAGACACACGGCCACCAAGCTGAACATTACAGGATTCCATTTCAGGTCTGTGATAAAGCTGGCGGGGTCCCTGGAGAGCGGCTGGGAGGCGAAGGCTTCTTTCGGCTGCCTGGACTACAATAGAGAAGACGACTACATCACCAGACAGATCGTTAGACCAGTATCTGCAACCTCTGGCTGTCCGGGCATGTTGGGAGTTGTAGTTTGCCTTAGATCCTTATCTCAAGTTTGTCAATGGGTTTTATGGGGGGGGGGTATAAGCCTACCTCGCCCACAAGAGTGCGCACGTCATAGAAGGAGACACAAGAGCCGCGGTCACTGGATGATGTGCAGACGGACAGGGTGAGGTCATCAGAGCTCAGGGCCACGTGGTGTACAGGATGCATTGTGGGGACTTCAATCCCAGGAGGAGACAACACTGTGCAACAATAAAAACTTTATTAGACTCCTAAGACAACATAGAATCCCTCCGCCCCAAATATGAGGACCCTGTAGTATGCACCTCAACATTACAACACCAAAAATATTCAGCATATATGGATTGATTCAGTATGGAGCGTGAGCGCCTCCCGCAGGGATCTCCTTGGCATGCTATCAATGAGGATCATGAGCTCTGCTTTAGGGGATAGCGATAAACTAAAAACACTTAAAGGGGTATTCCAGGATTTAGGATCATGGGAGGGGTCTGACACTCCCCAATCAGATAACTTTGGCTGCTAGTAGTAGCACAGTGTAGTGGAACTACACAGCGCCATACAAGGAGTAGTGGCCATGCCACGTTACTGCACCTTTGTTCCCATCCACAGACGGCCACTACACAGTGGAAGGAGCTGCAGACTTTTGACAAGCACAGCTTTATACACTGGGCTACTTCCAGTGACCACGGCAGTGAGTGTCAGACCCGCACCGATCTATCATAAAGACAGGCTGCCACCATCTAAGTCCTGAAAACTCCTTTATAGCGGGTGTCCTGAGAGTAATAAATCACTTACCAGGGATGCTTTTAATGGATCAAGTGATGGAGTCACAGTCCGGCTCCCCAGGATGCTTTGTCAACAACTTCCCCCCGGATGCTCCGCCCACTCCTCCCCCGATGTCACAGGTAAAAAGTTACCTCTGCTATGGAGGCTAATTTTATTAAATCATCATTTTCACAATGATGCACTGTCCCTTTAAGAAGCTGCTCCTCCACTTACCGATGTCATTGGGGTCCTCCCCCGGTTTAATTTGGATTAGAACATCGTCAGTCCGATAAATCTTCATACCAGTCGACCCACCAGCAAACAGGAAGCCAAATTTGTTGGATACGGCCAGAAGGTTAGAGCGCTCCTTGGGGAGATCGGGCGGAGAAGGGAAGATTCGAGTCTTCTTCAGCTGACGGAACTGGAAATCCTGTAACATCATCAACAGAGAAAACTGAATACATGGTCACTGCGCTGATACACTGTAACAAAATTATCAGGATAGGGGAAAGATGTGTGCACACCATGAGAGGCTGACCTGTCCAGGCCTAAGACTTCTCACAGCTGAGGGTTGTTACAATGCATCAGCCTAGGAGCAGCAAATTCAGTAAACCTATATTCAAGTGTGTTTGGGGGATAAACACCGCTACTGCACATGCTGCACTACTGCGGTAAAACATCAGACACCCTGAAGGACAGACCCCATTATAGAGTCAACAGGGGGAGTAGTGCAGATGTGAACAGAGCCTAAACATATCAATCTGGGGTCTACAGTGGGTTTCTTCACCGGATAAATTGTAACAAACCCTCAGCTGTGAGAAATAGAAGGTCAGAATGGGTGAACTGTGAAGGTTTCTATTCAATGACGGCATCAGAATGAACCAAAGGGCTCTCAGGTCTAGAGTCCTAAATCTAAAGGAAATGGAGGGGAAGCTGCCGGGGCTGTCAGGATGTGACCGCGGGGAGGCTCTCCGGGGGTGACATCCAGAGGGGACAGTCAAGGACTCTTGTAGTTGTGGGGTGTCTGGAGATGATGGAGGGGGATGTCCATAGGTGATGGTTGGGGCCTCCAGTTGACAGTTGGGGGCTCCTGTAGGCAGAGTTGTCTGGGGGGTGACGGTTGGGGGCTCCTGTAGGCGGGGCTGTCTGGGGAGTGAGGGTTGGGGGCTCCTGTAGGCGGGGCTGCCTGGGGGGTGAGGGTTGGGGGCTCCTGTAGGCGGGGCTAACAGTTGTGGGTTCCTGTAGGCGGAGTTGTCTGGGGGGTGAGGGTTGGGGGCTCCTGTAGGTGGGGCTGTCTGGGGGGTGAGGGTTGGGGGCTCCTGTAGGCGGGGCTAACAGTTGTGGGTTCCTGTAGGCGGAGTTGTCTGGGGGGTGAGGGTTGGGGGCTCCTGTAGGCGGGGCTGTCTGGGGGGTGAGGGTTGGGGGCTCCTGTAGGCGGGGCTAACAGTTGTGGGTTCCTGTAGGCGGAGTTGTCTGGGGGGTGATGGTTGGGGGGGGTCTGTACGTCACATTTGTATTTGTGGGCTCGCCGGCTGTCTGGTATATCCTCATGTCGGTGAATCCCCGGCTATTATATGGACTTCAGATTAGTGGAGGCCTCAGGTAGGTCACGTGACTGCACTTAGGAGCTGAGAAACTTTATAGGAGACCAGTCTAACCTGATTACAGCCCCGCAGGACACGTGACCCGCACACACCGGGCACAATCACTCCCCGGTTACCTTGGTTTCCCTCTCCTGAGGCACGTCCGTGTCATCCTCCATTATAAAGCCGCATCCACTGCCGGTAATTCCCGCCTCACAGACACACAGTACCGCAAGTCCTACAGCGCCATTACACGGGGGCGGGGCCAGCGCTACGTCATCACCTCAGCGACACGGCGCTCACTGTGGACTCCGTGAAAATGGCGGAGGAGAGGTGGCTGAGCAGTGCGGTACCGGCTGACAGGAGGAATAACGGCGGCTTGCTGGTGTAGAGGGAGCGGAGAGAAGCATGGCTACTAGATAGAGTATATTACTGGTCATAGACCCGACAGTACCGTGTATTAGGCAGTCACTATATCTAATACAGCCGGCAGGTGGCAGCAGTCACTATATATACTGGTTATAATAATACATTTTATTTCTATAGCGCCAACATATTCCGCAGCGCTGTACAACTTGTAGGGTTCAAGTACTGACAAAAAAGATACATTACAAATAAATAGTCACACACTGGGACTGAGGGCCCTGCTCACAAGAGCTTACAATCTATGAGGTAGAGGAGGTGACACAAGAGCTTACAATCTATGAGGTAGAGGAGGTGACACAAGAGCTTACAAAGAAAGGAGAGGGGGGAAAAAAAAAAAAGGTCTATGAGGTAGAGGGTGACACAAGAGCTTACAATCTATGAGGTAGAGGGGGTGACACAAGAGCTTACAATCTATGAGGTAGAGGAGGTGACACAAGAGCTTACAATCTATGAGGTAGAGGGTGACACAAGAGCTTACAATCTATGAGGTAGAGGAGGTGACACAAGAGCTTACAATCTATGAGGTAGAGGAGGTGACACAAGAGCTTACAATCTATGAGGTAGAGGAGGTGACACAAGAGCTTACAATCTATGAGGTAGAGGAGGTGACACAAGAGCTTACAATCTATGAGGTAGAGGAGGTGACACAAGAGCTTACAATCTATGAGGTAGAGGAGGTGACACAAGAGCTTACAATCTATGAGGTAGAGGAGGTGACACAAGAGCTTACAATCTATGAGGTAGAGGAGGTGACACAAGAGCTTACAATCTATGAGGTAGAGGAGGTGACACAAGAGCTTACAATCTATGAGGTAGAGGGGTGACACAAGAGCTTACAATCTATGAGGTAGAGGAGGTGACACAAGAGCTTACAATCTATGAGGTAGAGGGGTGACACAAGAGCTTACAATCTATGAGGTAGAGGAGGTGACACAAGAGCTTACAATCTATGAGGTAGAGGAGGTGACACAAGAGCTTACAATCTATGAGGTAGAGGAGGTGACACAAGAGCTTACAATCTATGAGGTAGAGGGGGGAGGTGACACAAGAGCTTACAATCTATGAGGTAGAGGGTGACACAAGAGCTTACAATCTATGAGGTAGAGGAGGTGACACAAGAGCTTACAATCTATGAGGTAGAGGAGGTGACACAAGAGCTTACAATCTATGAGGTAGAGGAGGTGACACAAGAGCTTACAATCTATGAGGTAGAGGAGGTGACACAAGAGCTTACAATCTATGAGGTAGAGGAGGTGACACAAGAGCTTACAATCTATGAGGTAGAGGAGGTGACACAAGAGCTTACAATCTATGAGGTAGAGGAGGTGACACAAGAGCTTACAATCTATGAGGTAGAGGAGGTGACACAAGAGCTTACAATCTAGGGGGGGGGGGGGGAAAAAAAAGAACCAAAAATCAGGTAGTGGAGGTGACACAAGAGCTTACAATCTATGAGGTAGAGGAGGTGACACAAGAGCTTACAATCTATGAGGTAGAGGAGGTGACACAAGAGCTTACAATCTATGAGGTAGAGGAGGTGACACAAGAGCTTACAATCTATGAGGTAGAGGAGGTGACACAAGAGCTTACAATCTATGAGGTAGAGGCAGGTGTGACAAGAGCTTACAATCTATGAGGTAGAGGAGGTGACACAAGAGCTTACAATCTATGAGGTAGAGGAGGTGACACAAGAGCTTACAATCTATGAGGTAGAGGAGGTGACACAAGAGCTTACAATCTATGAGGTAGAGGAGGTGACACAGGAGCTTACAATCTATGAGGTAGAGGAGGTGACACAAGAGCTTACAATCTATGAGGTAGAGGAGGTGACACAAGAGCTTACAATCTATGAGGTAGAGGAGGTGACACAAGAGCTTACAATCTATGAGGTAGAGGAGGTGACACAAGAGCTTACAATCTATGAGGTAGAGGAGGTGACACAAGAGCTTACAATCTATGAGGTAGAGGAGGTGACACAAGAGCTTACAATCTATGAGGTAGAGGAGGTGACACAAGAGCTTACAATCTATGAGGTAGAGGAGGTGACACAAGAGCTTACAATCTATGAGGTAGAGGAGGTGACACAAGAGCTTACAATCTATGAGGTAGAGGAGGTGACACAAGAGCTTACAATCTATGAGGTAGAGGAGGTGACACAAGAGCTTACAATCTATGAGGTAGAGGAGGTGACACAAGAGCTTACAATCTGAGGTAGAGGAGGTGACACAAGAGCTTACAATCTATGAGGTAGAGGTGACACAAGAGCTTACAATCTATGAGGTAGAGGAGGTGACACAAGAGCTTACAATCTATGAGGTAGAGGGGGTGACACAAGAGCTTACAATCTATGAGGTAGAGGAGGTGACACAAGAGCTTACAATCTATGAGGTAGAGGAGGTGACACAAGAGCTTACAATCTATGAGGGGGGGCGACTACATCTATGGGGTAGAGGTGACACAAGAGCTTACAATCTATGAGGTAGAGGAGGTGACACAAGAGCTTACAATCTATGAGGTAGAGGAGGTGACACAAGAGCTTACAATCTATGAGGTAGAGGAGGTGACACAAGAGCTTACAATCTATGAGGTAGAGGTGACACAAGAGCTTACAATCTATGAGGTAGAGGAAGTGACACAAGAGCTTACAATCTATGAGGTAGAGGAGGTGACACAAGAGCTTACAATCTATGAGGTAGAGGAGGTGACACAAGAGCTTACAATCTATGAGGTAGAGGAGGTGACACAAGAGCTTACAATCTATGAGGTAGAGGAGGTGACACAAGAGCTTACAATCTATGAGGTAGAGGAGGTGACACAAGAGCTTACAATCTATGAGGTAGAGGAGGTGACACAAGACCTTACAATCTATGAGGTAGAGGTGACACAAGAGCTTACAATCTATGAGGTAGAGGTGACACAAGAGCTTACAATCTATGAGGTAGAGGAGGTGACACAAGAGCTTACACTCTATGAGGTAGAGGTGACACAAGAGTTTACAATCTATGAGGTAGAGGAGGTGACACAAGAGCTTACAATCTATGAGGTAGAGGAGGTGACACAAGAGCTTACAATCTATGAGGTAGAGGAGGTGACACAAGAGCTTACAATCTATGAGGTAGAGGAGGTGACACAAGAGCTTACAATCTATGAGGTAGAGGTGACACAAGAGCTTACAATCTATGAGGTAGAGGAGGTGACACAAGAGCTTACAATCTATGAGGTAGAGGTGACACAAGAGCTTACAATCTATGAGGTAGAGGTGACACAAGAGCTTACAATCTATGAGGTAGAGGTGACACAAGAGCTTACAATCTATGAGGTAGAGGAGGTGACACAAGAGCTTACAATCTATGAGGTAGAGGTGACACAAGAGCTTACAATCTATGAGGTAGAGGAAGTGACACAAGAGCTTACAATCTATGAGGTAGAGGAGGTGACACAAGAGCTTACAATCTATGAGGTAGAGGAGGTGACACAAGAGCTTACAATCTATGAGGTAGAGGAGGTGACACAAGAGCTTACAATCTATGAGGTAGAGGAGGTGACACAAGAGCTTACAATCTATGAGGTAGAGGAGGTGACACAAGAGCTTACAATCTATGAGGTAGAGGAGGTGACACAAGACCTTACAATCTATGAGGTAGAGGTGACACAAGAGCTTACAATCTATGAGGTAGAGGTGACACAAGAGCTTACAATCTATGAGGTAGAGGAGGTGACACAAGAGCTTACACTCTATGAGGTAGAGGTGACACAAGAGTTTACAATCTATGAGGTAGAGGAGGTGACACAAGAGCTTACAATCTATGAGGTAGAGGAGGTGACACAAGAGCTTACAATCTATGAGGTAGAGGAGGTGACACAAGAGCTTACAATCTATGAGGTAGAGGAGGTGACACAAGAGCTTACAATCTATGAGGTAGAGGTGACACAAGAGCTTACAATCTATGAGGTAGAGGAGGTGACACAAGAGCTTACAATCTATGAGGTAGAGGTGACACAAGAGCTTACAATCTATGAGGTAGAGGTGACACAAGAGCTTACAATCTATGAGGTAGAGGTGACACAAGAGCTTACAATCTATGAGGTAGAGGAGGTGACACAAGAGCTTACAATCTATGAGGTAGAGGAGGTGACACAAGAGCTTACAATCTATGAGGTAGAGGTGACACAAGAGCTTACAATCTATGAGGTAGAGGTGACACAAGAGCTTACAATCTATGAGGTAGAGGTGACACGAGAGCTTACAATCTATGAGGTAGAGGTGACACAAGAGCTTACAATCTATGAGGTAGAGGTGACACAAGAGCTTACAATCTATGAGGTAGAGGAGGTGACACAAGAGCTTACAATCTATGAGGTAGAGGAGACACAAGAGCTTACAATCTATGAGGTAGAGGAGGTGACACAAGAGCTTACAATCTATGAGGTAGAGGTGACACAAGAGCTTACAATCTATGAGGTAGAGGAGGTGACACAAGAGCTTACAATCTATGAGGTAGAGGAGGTGACACAAGAGCTTACAATCTATGAGGTAGAGGAGGTGACACAAGAGCTTACAATCTATGAGGTAGAGGAGGTGACACAAGAGCTTACAATCTATGAGGTAGAGGAGGTGACACAAGAGCTTACAATCTATGAGGTAGAGGTGACACAAGAGCTTACAATCTATGAGGTAGAGGAGGTGACACAAGAGCTTACAATCTATGAGGTAGAGGTGACACAAGAGCTTACAATCTATGAGGTAGAGGAGGTGACACAAGAGCTTACAATCTATGAGGTAGAGGAGGTGACACAAGAGCTTACAATCTATGAGGTAGAGGAGGTGACACAAGAGCTTACAATCTATGAGGTAGAGGTGACACAAGTGCTTACAATCTATGAGGTAGAGGTGACACAAGAGCTTACAATCTATGAGGTAGAGGTGACAAGAGCTTACAATCTATGAGGTAGAGGTGACAAGAGCTTACAATCTATGAGGTAGAGGAGGTGACAAGAGCTTACAATCTATGAGGTAGAGGTGACACAAGAGCTTACAATCTATGAGGTAGAGGTGACACAAGAGCTTACAATCTATGAGGTAGAGGGGGTGACACAAGAGCTTACAATCTATGAGGTAGAGGAGGTGACACAAGAGCTTACAATCTATGAGGTAGAGGAGGTGACACAAGAGCTTACAATCTATGAGGTAGAGGTGACACAAGAGCTTACAATCTATGAGGTAGAGGAGGTGACACAAGAGCTTACAATCTATGAGGTAGAGGGGGTGACACAGGAGGTAGCAGGGGCGGCATCGGAGGTAGCATTGCTTATACAATGGTCAGACAATTGTGTAATAGAGGTTACTGCTATTACACATATATAAAGCTGTAGGAGCCGTCACCCGAGCCCCGCCCCGCCCCCTGCCGGCGGCGCCTGGGCGTATAAAGTTATTCTGATACGGCCTCATATCCTGTGAGGTAATGCGGGAGCGAGAACAGAGGAGGGGACGTTTTAGGGATTCTAACTATGGAAGGGTTTACATTAGGAGTTGTGATCGGCCTGTCTGATAAGATGTGTCTTTAGTTTACGCTTGAAGCTGTGGAAATTGGGGGTTAATCTGATAGTCCGGGATAGAACATTCCAGAGAAGTGGTGCAACTCGGGAGAAGTCTTGTATACGAGCGTGGGAGGTTCTGATAATAGAGGATGTTAGTCTTAGGTCATTGAGTGAACGGAGAGTACGGGTTGGGCGATAGACAGAGATGATGCAGGAAATGTAGGGAGGTGCAGCTTTATTTATTTATTATGCTTACTTGTATAGCGCCATCATATTCCGCAGCGCTTTTACAGACATTGACAGTCACTGTCCCATGTAGGGCTCACAATCTACATTTCCTATCAGTATGTCTTTGGAGTGTGGGAGGAAACCGGAGTACCGGGAGGGCCCTGCCCACAAGGGCTTACAATCTATGAGGGAAGAGGGATAGAGACAGAAGGTGGGGGTAGATGCTGTACAGATGGCGGTGACAGTAGTGTTATTGGGGGTTGTACAGATGGCGGTGTGGTGACAGTAGTGTTATTGGGGGTTGTACAGATGGCGGTGTGGTGACAGTAGTGTTATTGGGGGTTGTACAGATGGCGGTGTGGTGACAGTAGTGTTATTGGAGGTTGGAGGCCTTCCTGAATAGGGGAGTCTTCAGGGCCTTCTTGAAGCTTGTGACTGTGGGGGTCAGTCTTATGTGTCTTGGTAATGAGTTCCAGAGTATGGGGGATGCCCGGGAGAAGTCTTGGAGATGATTGTGTGAAGAGAGGATAAGAGTAGAGCGGAGTAGGAGGTCTTTGGAGGATCGGAGGTTACGTGCGGGCAGGAAGCGAGAGATTAGGTCGCAGATATATGGAGGGGACAGGCTGTGGATGGCTTTGTATGTAAGTGTTAGTAGTTTGTACTCTATTTGCTGGGCGATGGGGAGCCAGTGAAGAGATTGGCAGAGGGGGCGGCCGATGAAGAACGGGGGGCGCGGGGGAGAGGTGTATTAGGCGAGCAGCACAGTATAAGGTGGACTGGAGGGGCGAGAGTGTTAGCTGGGAGGCCATGTATTCTGTATTGAATAGGCAGCCAATGTAGTGACTGACACACACCGGAGGCCTCGCTGTAGCATCTAGACTGATATATTGTACCTAATACAGCCGGAGGCAGTCACGATATATATACAGTATATATATATATATATATATATATATATAGATATATATATAGTTGTGCTAAATAAAAAGTTTACATACCCCAGCAGGTTTTTTGGCCTTTTTTCATAGAATATGACTGATAACACAAAACCTTTTCCTCCCCTCACAGTTAGTGTTTGGTTGAAGCCATTTATTGTCAAACTTCTGTGTTTTCTCTTTAAATCATAATGACAACCAAAAACATCAAAATGCCCCTGTTCAGTAGTTCCCATCCCCCAGTTGTTAATAGCGTGTTTTGCCCCCTCAGCTTGAAGTCTTTTGTGCTAGTTGTGGATGAGGCTCTTTATTTTCTCAGATGGTTCTCCAGTTCCTGTATATTCCTGGGCTGTCTTGCATGTACTGCACGCTTGAGATCTCCCCAGAGTGGCTCAATGATATTGAGGTCAGGAGACTGAGATGGCCGCTCCAGAACTTTCACTTTCTTCTGCTGTAGCCAATGACAGGACGACTTGGCCTTGTGTTTTGGATCGTTGTCATGTTGGAACGTCCAAGTCCATCCCATGCGCAGCTTCCTGGCTGATGAGGGCAGATTTGCCTCCAGTATTTGCTGATAACGCGCTGCATTCATCTTTCCTTCAGCTTTGACCAAGTTTCCTGAGCCTTTGAAGCTCCCACATCCCCAGTGATCCACCTCCGGGCTTTACAGTAGGAATGGTGTTCCTTCCATCATAGGCCTTGTTGTCGCCTCTCCGAATGTAACGTTTATGGTTGTGGCCAAAAAGTGTGATTTTTGTCTCATCCCTCCAAATGACCTTGTTCCAGAAGGTTTGAGGCTTTTCTCTGTGCTGTTTGGCGTATTGAAGGTGAGATTCTTTGTGGCATTTGCGCAGTAGTGGATTTCTTCTGGCAACTCCACCAGGCAGCCCATTTTTCTTCAAGTGCCTCCTTATTGTGCATCTTGAAACAGCCGCACCGATAGTTTTCAGAGAGTCCTGTATCTCACCTGATGTTATCTGTGGGGTTTTCTTTGCATCCCGAACAATTTTCCGGGCAGTTATGGCCGAACTTTTGGTTGGTCTACCTGACCGTGGTTTGGTTTTTACAGAGCCCCTGAGTTTCCATTTGTTAATCACAGTTTGAACACTGCTGACTGGCATTATCAATTCCTTGGATATCTTTTTGTATCCCTTTCCTATTTTATACAGTACAACTACCTTTCTCATAGATCCGTGGACAATTCTTTTGCTTTCCCCAATGACTCACAATCCAGAAACGTCAGTGGCTGCACCCATTATAGTCTATGGTGTCTGCAGGTAACCACTATTTTAGCAGTCCTGCTCTCCTTTGGTAGAGTCCTCCAGCACAGGTGTGAACCAGGCCTTATCCTGGGTTTTTGTTGTTGTTCCTCCTGCTCCTTGTACTGCATGACAGGATGTGACCTGACAAATCATTCCAGGATGCACGAAAATCTCTGCTCGTGTTCACACTGGGCAGGGGTCAGTCATGTGTTAGATACCTGACAGTCACCACTAGGGGGCACTCGTACAGACTCACTAGCAGCTGTATATCCATCCTTAGTGCTGCTGGCAGTTGTAGTCATTAGATATGTGCTCAGGACGGGGTTATGTGCACTATGGACACGTTCACACTCTGCGGCGGACGCCAATGATCGCAGCTATACTGTATTATTGTGCAATTATTGGTGGTCACATGTGAGCCTGGACCCAGCATATAGTCATCTGAATGAGGCCTTAACCCTATAGCAGCTGGGGTAATCAATGATTCGCCGTCTGGTTTGTTCCATTCATTCCACCCGTGTCTGCAGTTCCCTGTTATAACCACTAGATGGCAGGCTAGCTCTCCTCATCATGGAGCGGTCACATGGGACGTGTGTGTGTATGTGTATATATATATATATATATATATATATATATATATATAGCGCTCGCACAATGTATACATTCAGCTATTAGTAGGTCCTTGCTGTCAGGCTCAGGTTCTCGTCTAGTAATGGCACCGATCTAGAGGGTGGCGTGGTTATAAATGCATTGAAAACCACACCTGGGGGGCAAAATATGGTGAACAAAAGATCCTTTCAGAAAAGCTGGGTGCCAACCAATATGGAGGCCATTACAACTTCCACAAGGGTTATCACTCAGCTTTTCCAGAGTCCCCTGCTCCCATATCACTGCATTAGGAAGGTTTGTAGGAAAGCTGGGTGCCCTAGGAGCGCTGTAAAGATACCATGATGGCTTTGTCCTTTAGATGGCGCTCACTACAGAGGAGGTGCAGTGTGAGGCGACTGCCCCAGGCGGATAGCACTGTGGTTTTTGGGCTCTCTGTGGCCATTATAGGAGCATCATGGCTGTGTTGGGCAGAGGCGTAGTGTCTGTAATGAGGGAACGTTGGCTGGCTGTGTTGGGGGGCACTGGCTGTGTTTGGCGGTCTTGCGGCTGGCTGTGTTGGGGGCACTGGCCATATTCAGGGTGCTGCGGCTGGTGTTGGGGGGCACTGGCTGTGTTTGGCGGTCTTGCGGCTGGTGTTGGGGCACTGGCCATATTCAGGGTGCTGCGGCTGGTGTTGGGGGCACTGGCCATATTCAGGGTGTTGCGGCTGCTGTTGGGGGCACTGGCTGTGTTTGGGGTCTTGCGGCTGGTGTTGGGGCACTGGCCATATTCAGGGTGCTGCGGCTGCTGTTGGGGGCACTGGCTGTGTTTGGGGTCTTGCGGCTGGTGTTGGGGGCATTGGCCATATTCAGGGTGCTGCAGCTGGTGTTGGTCTTGTGGCTGGTGTTGGGGGCACTGGCCATATTCAGGGTGCTGCAGCTGGTGTTGGGGGCACAGGCTGTGTTTGGGGGTCTTGCGGCTGGTGTTGGGGCACTGGCCATATTCAGGGTGCTGCGGCTGGTGTTGGGGGTCTTGTGGCTGGTGTTGGGGGCACTGGCCATATTCAGGGTGCTGCGGCTGGTGTTGGGGGCACTGGCCATATTCAGGGTGTTGCGGCTGCTGTTGGGGGCACTGGCTGTGTTTGGGGTCTTGCGGCTGGTGTTGGGGGCATTGGCCATATTCAGGGTGCTGCAGCTGGTGTTGGGGGCACTGGCTGTGTTTGGCGGTCTTGCGGCTGGTGTTGGGGCACTGGCCATATTCAGGGTGCTGCAGCTGGTGTTGGTCTTGTGGCTGGTGTTGGGGGCATTGGCCATATTCAGGGTGCTGGAGCTGGTGTTGGGGGCACTGGCTGTGTTTGGGGGGGGGGGCGGGGGTCTTGCGGCTGGTGTTGGGGCACTGGCCATATTCAGGGTGCTGCAGCTGGTGTTGGGGGCACTGGCTGTGTTTGGCGGTCTTGCGGCTGGTGTTGGGGCACTGGCCATATTCAGGGTGCTGCAGCTGGTGTTGGTCTTGTGGCTGGTGTTGGGGGCACTGGCCATATTCAGGGTGCTGCAGCTGGTGTTGGGGGCACTGGCTGTGTTTGGGGGTCTTGCGGCTGGTGTTGGGGCACTGGCCATATTCAGGGTGCTGCGGCTGGTGTTGGGGGTCTTGTGGCTGGTGTTGGGGGCACTGGCCATATTCAGGGTGCTGCGGCTGGTGTTGGGGGCACTGGCCATATTCAGGGTGTTGCGGCTGCTGTTGGGGGCACTGGCTGTGTTTGGGGTCTTGCGGCTGGTGTTGGGGGCATTGGCCATATTCAGGGTGCTGCAGCTGGTGTTGGGGGCACTGGCTGTGTTTGGCGGTCTTGCGGCGGGGGGGGGTGGGTGCTTGGGTCTTGGGCTGGTGTTGGGGCACTGGCCATATTCAGGGTGCTGCGGCTGGTGTTGGGGGCACTGGCCATATTCAGGGTGTTGCGGCTGCTGTTGGGGGCACTGGCTGTGTTTGGGGTCTTGCGGCTGGTGTTGGGGGCATTGGCCATATTCAGGGTGCTGCGGCTGCTGTTGGGGGCACTGGCTGTGTTTGGCGGTCTTGCGGCTGGTGTTGGGGCACTGGCCATATTCAGGGTGCTGCAGCTGGTGTTGGTCTTGTGGCTGGTGTTGGGGGCATTGGCCATATTCAGGGTGCTGCAGCTGGTGTTGGGGGCACTGGCTGTGTTTGGGGGTCTTGCGGCTGGTGTTGGGGCACTGGCCATATTCAGGGTGCTGCGGCTGGTGTTGGGGGTCTTGTGGCTGGTGTTGGGGGCACTGGCCATATTCAGGGTGCTGCGGCTGCTGTTGGGGGCACTGGCTGTGTTTGGGGTCTTGCGGCTGGTGTTGGAGGACACTGTGTCAGTATTTGGGGGAGCAGCACTGTTCCTTGCCCATGATGGACTCGGGGGTATTAGAGGACATGGTGACTTTCTCCTTGGTTTGGGTCTCCATGCAGCAGTTACGCCCCACTCTGTGTGACCCCGTCAGCAGTTTCTCGCCCGTCTATAATAAGATTGGAGAAGTGACTTGGGCCGATTACTCAACATCCCGCTTCTGCTTCCAACTCTGCAGGAGAACGCGCCTCAGTCAGCAAGGAAACAATGCAATGCAATGCTCTGCAGACAATTCCTCCTCAGACCATTCTGCAGACACCCCAGTCCTTGTAGTCCTTGCCCCCCAATGTGTCAGTCCTCACTGCCTAGACTTTCACGTAGCAGAATTCTGACTGCAGCTCTGGTTGTGACTGGAGTATCAGAGCAGCAGTGCTGAGTACATGTCCTGTCTATAGGAGACCCTGGCAGGAAGAGAGAGCGCTGACACACTGTACCGAGTCCTGCAGCAGTGTCAGCTGGATGTGTTCAGGGCAGGTTGTCAGGCTCAGTCACTGACAACAAGCAGAGATCTGGAAATAAAACATCAGAGACGGAATGGTATAGAGAATTCTTTACAAAATATACATCATCAGGTTATGTCGTCATTACACTGGGCCAGGCAGCGTTCAGTGCCCCGGAGCTGACACTCTAATGTGATATGATATGGAGGGAGGGGGACAATGGCCGCCCTCACCTCTGTAACTTTATATGTTATTACAGGACGGGCGCCTGAGCCGAAATCTTCACCGGACAGTCCCTGTAATAAATAATGGAGGCTCTAGGGGGCGGGAGAGGGTTGGGGGGTGATGGGAGAGTGACGCCTGTCAATCACTCTGAAGGCACATGGATGGTCACAGTTCTTGGTCGAAGACTTGGTCTTGGGGCTGGGGGCCGCAGGTCTATGGGAGGCTGCTGATGTCTCTTCTGGGTGGGGGGCCCACAGGCTTTGGGGGGGCTTCATTGGCTTTGCCTTCAAACATCATGATGCTGAAAAGAGAAAGAAAGGGTTAATGTTACAAGTCCGCTCTGATACATAGAAGGTGCAGGATGCTTACCCCTCCCCCCCCCCCCCAATACCACTGCAGGGGTAACCTATACCATGCAGTCACCAGGGGGCCCATGAGAAGAGGGGCCCCACCTCAGGCAGAGATCGCCTATAGAGAGTCCATACAGCTGCACTGGGGCCCATTGAAGAGGTGGAACATAGAAGGGGCCCCATAGTTGTTACTATTTGTTGCTATAGGGGCCAGTCCTCTGTGTATGACCCTACCTAGGGTAATAAAGGGACCCCTCCTATATACATGACCTAATGCCCCCCTCACCTGCTGTGATTGGTGGAAAGGAAGCGCCAGGCTCCATATAGAGGGGCGCAGTGATAGAAGTGTACAGGATAGAGTGCGGTCAGGGGGCCGATGCTGTGACCTCTGGAATTTCCTCTATGTGGTTATTTATTAAGGGGAAGGTAAAAAAAAGGGAACAAAAATAGACGGAAATAGGAAACTGGAGCTTTAAGAGGGTTCAAGCGACGCCACTTTGTGGCCGAGATGACGAGAAAAACTAAATGAGAAGTTAAAATATAGAAAGACAAAAACACAAAATAATCCCTGAAGAGAAAGAGAATGCGGGGAGAGAAGCGAGTGCCAGTGCACTGCCACCGTCCACCAGCAGAGGGCACTGCAGTCTATACACTGGAGAGTGATGCACAGTGAGCCATGTTCAGTCTATTACCCACTAGTGTCAGCCCATTCAGGAGGTGGGGAGAGGCTGACTGTAGTATTTCATTGTGATGAGTGTCCTGAACTGTAGAGACCCCCCCGCCTTGATTCCTACTGTATGTCACATACATTTCTCCACTGCTGAGATCCTCCGGAAACCTCTCCATCCTATGTGACCGATATCGGCCGCTCCTCTTATAACGCTCTAATGAATTCTGGACTTCTGGTTTATTGTCCCATTAATCTGACGCTTCATAGAGTAATAATCCAATGTTATATGTCAGGGATTAGGAACCGCCCGGACCTGCCTCTGTTTATATTAATAGTGAGGGTGCAGGATATAAGAGGCAGGACCGCGGCACAGCCTGATAACAGAGAGCAATAGATTGTATTCCCCCTGTCCTACAGTCGGCCTCTCCCCTCCTGACATGGCTGATAACAGATAGTAATAGATTGTATTCCCCTGTCCTACAGTCGGCCTTTCCTCTCCTGACATGGCTGATAACAGATAGCAATAGATTGTATTCCCCCTGTCCTACAGTCGGCCTCTCCCCTCCTGACATGGCTGATAACAGATAGTAATAGATTGTATTCCCCTGTCCTACAGTCGACCTCTCCCCTCCTGACATGGCTGATAACAGATAGTAATAGATTGTATTCCCCTGTCCTACAGTCGGCCTCTCCCCTCCTGACGTGGCAGATAACAGATAGTAATAGATTGTATTCCCCTGTCCTACAGTCGGCCTCTCCCTTCCTGACATGGCTGATAACAGATAGTAATAGATTGTATTCCCCTGTCCTACAGTCGGCCTCTCCCTTCCTGACATGGCTGATAACAGATAGTAATAGATTGTATTCCCCTGTCCTACAGTCGGCCTCTCCCCTCCTGACGTGGCTGATAACAGATAGTAATAGATTGTATTCCCCTGTCCTACAGTCGGCCTCTCCCCTCCTGACGTGGCTGATAACAGATAGTAATAGATTGTATTCCCCTGTCCTACAGTCGGCCTCTCCCCTCCTGACGTGGCTGATAACAGATAGTAATAGATTGTATTCCCCTGTCCTACAGTCGGCCTCTCCCCTCCTGACATGGCTGATAACAGATAGTAATAGATTGTATTCCCCTGTCCTACAGTCGGCCTCTCCCCTCCTGACGTGGCTGATAACAGATAGTAATAGATTGTATTCCCCTGTCCTACAGTCGGTCTCTCCCCTCCTGACATGGCTGATAACAGATAGTAATAGATTGTAGTCACCTGTCCTACAGTCGGCCTCTCCCCTCCTGACACGGCTGATAACAGATAGTAATAGATTGTAGTCACCTGTCCTACAGTCGGCCTCTCCCCTCCTGACACAGCTGATAACAGATAGTAATAGATTGTATTCCCCTGTCCTACAGTCGGCCTCTCCTCTCCTGACGTGGCTGATAACAGATAGTAATAGATTGTATTCCCCTGTCCTACAGTCGGCCTCTCCCCTCCTGACATGGCTGATAACAGATAGTAATAGACTGTATTCCCCTGTCCTACAGTCGGCCTCTCCCCCCTGACATGGCTGATAACAGATAGTAATAGATTGTATTCCCCTGTCCTACAGTCGGCCTCTCCCCCCTGACATGGCTGATAACAGATAGTAATAGATTGTATTCCCCTGTCCTACAGTCGGCCTCTCCCCTCCTGACATGGCTGATAACAGATAGTAATAGATTGTATTCCCCTGTCCTACAGTCGGCCTCTCCTCTCCTGACATGGCTGATAACAGATAGTAATAGATTGTATTCCCCTGTCCTACAGTCGGCCTCTCCTCTCCTGACATGGCTGATAACAGATAGTAATAGATTGTATTCCCCTGTCCTACAGTCGGCCTCTCCCCTCCTGACGTGGCTGATAACAGATAGTAATAGATTGTATTCCCCTGTCCTACAGTCGGCCTCTCCTCTCCTGACATGGCTGATAACAGATAGTAATAGATTGTAGTCACCTGTCCTACAGTCGGCCTCTCCCCCCTGACATGGCTGATAACAGATAGTAATAGATTGTATTCCCCTCTCCTACAGTCGGCCTCTCCTCTCCTGACATGGCTGATAACAGATAGTAATAGATTGTATTCCCCTGTCCTACAGTCGGCCTCTCCCCTCCTGACATGGCTGATAACAGATAGTAATAGATTGTATTCCCCTGTCCTACAGTCGGCCTCTCCTCTCCTGACATGGCTGATAACAGATAGTAATAGATTGTATTCCCCTGTCCTACAGTCGGCCTCTCCTGACGTGGCTGATAACAGATAGTAATAGATTGTATTCCCCTGTCCTACAGTCGGCCTCTCCCCTCCTGACATGGCTGATAACAGATAGTAATAGATTGTATTCCCCTGTCCTACAGTCGGCCTCTCCCCTCCTGACATGGCTGATAACAGATAGTAATAGATTGTAGTCACCTGTCCTACAGTCGGCCTCTCCCCCCTGACATGGCTGATAACAGATAGTAATAGATTGTATTCCCCTCTCCTACAGTCGGCCTCTCCTCTCCTGACATGGCTGATAACAGATAGTAATAGATTGTATTCCCCTGTCCTACAGTCGGCCTCTCCCCTCCTGACATGGCTGATAACAGATAGTAATAGATTGTATTCCCCTGTCCTACAGTCGGCCTCTCCCCTCCTGACATGGATGATAACAGATAGTAATAGATTGTATTCCCCTGTCCTACAGTCGGCCTCTCCTCTCCTGACATGGCTGATAACAGATAGTAATAGATTGTATTCCCCTGTCCTACAGTCGGCCTCTCCCCCCTGACATGGCTGATAACAGATAGTAATAGATTGTATTCCCCTCTCCTACAGTCGGCCTCTCCCCTCCTGACATGGCTGATAACAGATAGTAATAGATTGTATTCCCCTGTCCTACAGTCGGCCTCTCCTCTCCTGACATGGCTGATAACAGATAGTAATAGATTGTATTCCCCTGTCCTACAGTCGGCCTCTCCCCTCCTGACGTGGCTGATAACAGATAGTAATAGATTGTATTCCCCTGTCCTACAGTCGGCCTCTCCCCTCCTGACGTGGCTGATAACAGATAGTAATAGATTGTATTCCCCTGTCCTACAGTCGGCCTCTCCCCTCCTGACGTGGCTGATAACAGATAGTAATAGATTGTATTCCCCTGTCCTACAGTCGGCCTCTCCCCTCCTGACATGGCAGATAACAGATAGTAATAGATTGTATTCCCCTGTCCTACAGTCGGCCTCTCCCCCCCTCCTGACATGGCTGATAACAGATAGTAATAGATTGTATTCCCCTGTCCTACAGTCAGTCTCTCCCCTCCTGACATGGCTGATAACAGATAGTAATAGAGCAGGCTTCTATAGTCTCTGGTCCTCTGCTCTGCCACTACTTCCTTGTACTCCCTCCCTGTGATGTTGGGCTCTCTTCTGCCCCATTCCTTCCTTACACCCCTGGTTTATTTGCCCCTGACACCATTTAGCCTGCTGCAGATCCTGCAGTGTTTCTCTCCTTTCCCCCGTGTCCCCCTCCTCACTGCTCTCTTTGGGGCCCCCCATGGGAATGCATTGAGGAGATTGTTCCTGCTGTAAGAGCCTCTGGAGGGGACGCACAGAAAACGGATTGTTGGGAGTTTCGGCAGGGCGCCATGTGAGTGGTCCCCGCCACTCCTGATCCTGCAGATAATGGCTGATAACAGAGGGGGAAAGAGGAGGACATCGCACAAAGGGCCGCACTGTTCCCACACGGCGCAGCGGTAACTTGAGGACACAGAACCTGCAGTGTCGCCCCCATAATGGGGCTTTATCCTCTGAAAGGTGACGCTGCGTCACCTGATCACACAGACCCCGACATGTCCACAGATAAGAAACCCAAACCCGCGGGAAGAGAACACAATCCCACTGTACCTGCGCCGCCCCCGCCATATACACTGATAGCGGCCCCCGCCCCAATAGCAGAGAGCGACCTTCAGAAGAAAAGTCGCCCTTACATCAGAAATCTCACCAGTTGTCTTATGAAGGGGTTAAAAAATCTTGACTTCTGTTTGTGGGAAAGCTGGGTGATCACCCCTGCAGGAGCAAGGTAGTCTCTGAGCTAAACAGGGTCTGCTGGAGGGCATCTGGGGCAACCAAGAATTATAGGGCAAAATTCTGACTGCCTGCAACCACCACTAGAGGGAGCTCACTACATACAGATTATACAGTCACCACTAGGGGGAGCTCACTACATACAGATTATACAGCCACCACTAGGGGGAGCTCACTACATACAGATTATACAGCCACCACTAGAGGGAGCTCACTACATACAGATTATACAGTCACCACTAGGGGGAGCTCACTACATACAGATTATACAGTCACCACTAGAGGGAGCTCACTACATACAGATTATACAGCCACCACTAGAGGGAGCTCACTACATACAGATTATACAGTCACCATTAGGGGGAGCTCACTACATACAGATTATACAGTCACCACTAGAGGGAGCTCACTACATACAGATTATACAGTCACCACTAGGGGGAGCTCACTACATACAGATTATACAGCCACCACTAGAGGGAGCTCACTACATACAGATTATACAGCCACCACTAGAGGGAGCTCACTACATACAGATTATACAGTCACCACTAGGGGGAGCTCACTACATACAGATTATACAGTCACCACTAGAGGGAGTTCACTACATACAGATTATACAGTCACCACTAGGGGGAGCTCACTACATACAGATTATACAGTCACCACTAGGGAGAGCTCACTACATACAGATTATACAGTCACCACTAGGGGGAGCTCACTACATACAGATTATACAGTCACCACTAGGGGGAGCTCACTACATACAGATTATACAGCCACCACTAGAGGGAGCTCACTACATACAGATTATACATCCACCACTAGGGGGAGCTCACTACATACAGATTATACAGTCACCACTAGGGGGAGCTCACGAGAAGCTCACTAGGGGGGCTCACTACAACAGATTATACAGTCACCACTAGGGGGAGCTCACTACATACAGATTATACAGTCACCACTAGAGGGAGCTCACTACATACAGATTATACAGTCACCACTAGGAGGAGCTCACTACATACAGATTATACAGTCACCACTAGGGGGAGCTCACTACATATAGATTATACAGTCACCACTAGGGGGAGCTCGCTACATACAGATTATACAGTCACCACTAGGAGGAGCTCACTACATACAGATTATACAGTCACCACTAGGAGGAGCTCACTACATACAGATTATACAGTCACCACTAGAAGGAGCTCACTACATACAGATTATACAGTCACCACTAGGAGGAGCTCACTACATACAGATTATACAGTCACCACTAGAGGGAGCTCACTACATACAGATTATACAGTCACCACTAGGGGGGCTCACTGCATACAGATTATACAGTCACCACTAGGAGGAGCTCACTACATACAGATTATACAGTCACCACTGGGGGAGCTCACTACATACAGGTTATACAGTCACCACTAGGGGGAGCTCACTACATACAGATTATACAGTCACCACTAGGAGGAGCTCACTACATACAGATTATACAGTCACCACTAGGGGGAGCTCACTACATACAGATTATACAGCCACCACTAGGGGGAGCTCACTACATACAGATTATACAGTCACCACTAGAGGGAGCTCACTACATACAGATTATACAGTCACCACTAGGGGGGCTCACTGCATACAGATTATACAGTCACCACTAGGAGGAGCTCACTACATACAGATTATACAGTCACCACTTGGGGGAGCTCACTACATACAGATTATACACCCACCACTAGGGGGAGCTCACTACATACAGATTATACAGTCACCACTAGGAGGAGCTCACTACATACAGATTATACAGTCACCACTTGGGGGAGCTCACTACATACAGGTTATACAGTCACCACTAGAGGGAGCTCACTGCCTGTTCTGCTGGGAGGTCTTGGCTATTTTGGGGCACCACCAGTCGGATATGAAGGGGTTAATGATAGGCACTACACCTGTACAACTATAGTGAACACTGCGCCGCTCCTTAGAGGGTTCCTCCTTATTTAGTGACTTCTTGAGTCTTGAGACATATTTAGCTCTTGGCTGTTTTGTCTGCGCCCGAGTCCTCCAGGGGGCGACTAATTGTGCGGTGTCTGATGTCACCAGCTGCGCTCCACCCGTCACATCAACCCTGGGAAGGGCGGAGTCTGGGGACCTTAGCAAACTCTAAACCCTGTCCAAAAGACTGTGAACCTGGTGCCAGCAGTGTGCCTATTAACACTTATTTGTGTTTGGGAAAGCTGGGTGACCACTAGTATGGGTGTAGTTAGATACAGCAAGAGGAATGTCACACCGGAGATGATGATCCACCATGGAGGTCGCTCCTGATTCCTACCATGGATGGAAGGGGGCGCTGCAGCACCTGTTGCTCCTGTATCCCCCACATTGAGGGTCTGTGATTCCTGGAGAGCCGCGATAGCTCAGATATCGCCATATAAACCGCACCCCAGGGCAACAACGCCATTACACCAGGGCACCTGTGGAAGGGAACTAGGGGGCGCAACTATAACAATTTATTGCTTGTTACATTAGCCCCTCCACTAGGGGAGCCCTGTAGAATCATCATATGTGATCTGTGTGTATCTAATCTTCTCATGTGTGATGCGGTGTATCTAAGCCCGTCCATGCTGCTCTCCTCCTCTCATGTCCTGGCAGCAGATAAATGCCTCTTTGTGTCCGCTCGGGGTTCGCTGCGGGCGCTATTGTTCTCGGTGCTGTGTGGGCGTCGCTGGATTGTTACCGCCGGTATTTCTATGATTGCCGCTCACTATGTACCCCCAGACTGAGCTGACAGCGCCCCCACTGGAGATGACATCATATTATATAGAGGCACCTGACACCATAATACAGCGAATATACAGAACCTGCCGGGTGTCAACCTGCATAGACCTACTGTAATACTTCTCACAGCTGAGGGTTTGCTACAATTGTATCCAGTGCAGACGATATTCTGTGAGCTCCAGACCAATACATTTCCTGTACTGATACATTGTAACAAGTCATCATCACGGGAGAGAGATTTGTGGGGCTGTTACTATTGTTTAGCCCACGGGATACAATGTAACAAACCTTCCACTGTGAGATGTCTTGGATCAGGCAGTGTTGAAGGGGGAACAGCCCTAAAGATCCCATGGTGGCAATTCCACAACGTGAGGGGGGTGTCTGGCAGTGGGCAAGTACAGTACAGGATAGATGTTCTATATGTGGGGGGGGGGGGGCAGGTACAGTACAGTACAGGATGTTCTATATGTGGGGGGGGGGGGGCAGGTACAGTACAGGATGTTCTATATGTGGGGGGGGGGGGGCGGGGGGGGGGCAGGTACAGTACAGGATGTTCTATATGTGGGGGGGGGGGGGGGTACAGTACAGGATAGTCTATATGAGTGGCAGTGCCCGCTGTATACAGTGTTCTGTACGTTTCCTACATAGTCACGTGTCAGTGCCGGCTCATGTCGTAGAACAGGTTCAGCTCTGCTCATCCGGCGGCAGCCATTGTTATTTCAGGGATTAATCAGAGCACAGTATAAGATGTGAATTATTTGATGCTGATGCCCGGCCCCAGACACAGGGACGCCTGTGTACAGAATCTGGATGTATCTAAGCTGCGGGTGGGGCTCAGATACCGCCTGTCATGACTGTGATGGGTCACTTATTAGGTAAACAGGCAAAATAGTTTTGTCTGTTAAAACTGCAATAATCCTGCACTGAATGGATGGCGGTGTACGTGGGCTGTACTATATATACAGAGGCGGTGTACGTGGGCTGTACTATATATACAGAGGCGGTGTACGTGGGCTGTACTATGTATACAGAGGCGGTGTACGTGGGCTGTACTAGGTATACAGAGGCGGTGTACGTGGGCTGTATTATATATACAGAGGCGGTGTACGTGGGCTGTACTAGGTATACAGAGGCGGTGTACGTGGGCTGTACTAGGTATACAGAGGCGGTGTACGTGGGCTGTACTAGGTATACAGAGGCGGTGTACGTGGGCTGTATTATATATACAGAGGCGGTGTACGTGGGCTGTACTAGGTATACAGAGGCGGTGTACGTGGGCTGTGCTAGGTATACAGAGGCGGTGTACGTGGGCTGTACTATGTATACAGAGGCGGTGTACGTGGGCTGTACTAGGTATACAGAGGCGGTGTACGTGGGCTGTACTAGGTATACAGAGGCGGTGTACGTGGTCTGTACTAGGTATACAGAGGCGGTGTAGGTGGCCTGTACTATATATATACAGAGGCGGTGTACGTGGGCTGTACTAGGTATACAGAGGCGGTGTACGTGGGCTGTATTATATATACAGAGGCGGTGTACGTGGGCTGTACTATATATATACAGAGGCGGTGTACGTGGGCTGTACTATATATATACAGAGGCGGTGTACGTGGGCTGTACTATATATACAGAGGCGGTGTAGGTGGCCTGTACTATATATATACAGAGGCGGTGTACGTGGGCTGTACTATATATATACAGAGGCGGTGTAGGTGGCCTGTACTATATATATACAGAGGCGGTGTACGTGGGCTGTACTATATATACAGAGGCGGTGTAGGTGGCCTGTACTATATATATACAGAGGCGGTGTACGTGGGCTGTACTAGGTATACAGAGGCGGTGTACGTGGGCTTTACTAGGTATACAGAGGCGGTGTACGTGGGCTGTGCTAGGTATACAGAGGCGGTGTAGGTGGCCTGTACTATATATATACAGAGGCGGTGTACGTGGGCTGTACTAGGTATACAGAGGCGGTGTACGTGGGCTTTACTAGGTATACAGAGGCGGTGTTCGTGGGCTGTACTAGGTATACAGGGCGGTGTACGTGGGCTGTACTAGGTTTACAGAGGCGGTGTACGTGGGCTGTACTAGGTATACAGAGGCGGTGTTCGTGGGCTGTACTAGGTATACAGAGGCGGTGTACGTGGGCTGTACTAGGTATACAGAGGCGGTGTACGTGGGCTGTACTATATATACAGAGGCGGTGTAGGTGGCCTGTACTATATATACAGAGGCGGTGTACGTGGGCTGTACTATATATATATACAGAGGCGGTGTACGTGGGCTGTACTAGGTATACAGAGGCGGTGTACGTGGGCTGTACTAGGTATACAGAGGCGGTGTACGTGGGCTGTACTATGTATACAGAGGCGGTGTACGTGGGCTGTACTAGGTATACAGAGGAGGTGTATGTGGGCTGTACTAGGTATACAGAGGCGGTGTACGTGGGCTGTACTAGGTATACAGAGGCGGTGTACGTGGGCTGTACTAGGTATACAGAGGCGGTGTACGTGGGCTGTACTATATATACAGAGGCGGTGTAGGTGGCCTGTACTATATATATACAGAAGCGGTGTACGTGGGCTGTACTAGGTATACAGAGGCGGTGTACGTGGGCTGTACTAGGTATACAGAGGCGGTGTACGTGGGCTGTACTAGGTATACAGAGGCGGTGTACGTGGGCTGTACTAGGTATACAGAGGCGGTGTACGTGGGCTGTACTAGGTATACAGAGGCGGTGTACGTGGGCTGTACTAGGTATACAGAGGCGGTGTACGTGGGCTGTACTATATATACAGAGGCAGTGTAGGTGGCCTGTACTATATATATACAGAGGCGGTGTACGTGGGCTGTACTAGGTATACAGAGGCGGTGTACGTGGGCTGTACTAGGTATATAGAGGCGGTGTACGTGGGCTGTACTAGGTATACAGAGGCGGTGTACGTGGGCTGTACTAGGTATACAGAGGCGGTGTACGTGGGCTGTACTAGTTATACAGAGGCGGTGTACGTGGGCTGTACTATATATATACAGAGGCGGTGTACGTGGGCTGTACTAGGTATACAGAGGCGGTGTACGTGGGCTGTACTAGGTATACAGAGGCGGTGTACGTGGGCTGTACTAGTTATACAGAGGCGGTGTACGTGGGCTGTACTAGGTATACAGAGGCGGTGTACGTGGGCTGTATTATATATACAGAGGCGGTGTACGTGGGCTGTATTATATATACAGAGGCGGTGTACGTGGGCTGTATTATATATACAGAGGCGGTGTACGTGGGCTGTACTAGGTATACAGAGGCGGTGTACGTGGGCTGTACTATATATATACAGAGGCGGTGTACGTGGGCTGTACTATATATATACAGAGGCGGTGTACGTGGGCTGTACTAGGTTTACAGAGGCGGTGTACGTGGGCTGTACTAGGTATACAGAGGCGGTGTTCGTGGGCTGTACTAGGTATACAGAGGCGGTGTACGTGGGCTGTACTAGGTATACAGAGGCGGTGTACGTGGGCTGTACTATATATACAGAGGCGGTGTAGGTGGCCTGTACTATATATACAGAGGCGGTGTACGTGGGCTGTACTATATATATATACAGAGGCGGTGTACGTGGGCTGTACTAGGTATACAGAGGCGGTGTACGTGGGCTGTACTAGGTATACAGAGGCGGTGTACGTGGGCTGTACTAGGTATACAGAGGCGGTGTACGTGGGCTGTACTATGTATACAGAGGCGGTGTACGTGGGCTGTACTAGGTAAACAGAGGAGGTGTATGTGGGCTGTACTAGGTATACAGAGGCGGTGTACGTGGGCTGTACTATGTATACAGAGGCGGTGTACGTGGGCTGTACTAGGTAAACAGAGGCGGTGTACGTGGGCTGTGCTAGGTATACAGAGGCGGTGTACGTGGTCTGTACTAGGTATACAGAGGCGGTGTAGGTGGCCTGTACTATATATATACAGAGGCGGTGTACGTGGGCTGTACTAGGTATACAGAGGCGGTGTACGTGGGCTGTATTATATATACAGAGGCGGTGTACGTGGGCTGTACTATATATATACAGAGGCGGTGTACGTGGGCTGTACTATATATATACAGAGGCGGTGTACGTGGGCTGTACTATATATACAGAGGCGGTGTAGGTGGCCTGTACTATATATATACAGAGGCGGTGTACGTGGGCTGTACTATATATATACAGAGGCGGTGTAGGTGGCCTGTACTATATATATACAGAGGCGGTGTACGTGGGCTGTACTATATATACAGAGCGGTGTAGGTGGCCTGTACTATATATATACAGAGGCGGTGTACGTGGGCTGTACTAGGTATACAGAGGCGGTGTACGTGGGCTTTACTAGGTATACAGAGGCGGTGTACGTGGGCTGTGCTAGGTATACAGAGCGGTGTAGGTGGCCTGTACTATATATATACAGAGGCGGTGTACGTGGGCTGTACTAGGTATACAGAGGCGGTGTACGTGGGCTTTACTAGGTATACAGAGGCGGTGTTCGTGGGCTGTACTAGGTATACAGAGGCGGTGTACGTGGGCTGTACTAGGTATACAGAGGCGGTGTACGTGGGCTGTACTAGGTATACAGAGGCGGTGTTCGTGGGCTGTACTAGGTATACAGAGGCGGTGTACGTGGGCTGTACTAGGTATACAGAGGCGGTGTACGTGGGCTGTACTATATATACAGAGGCGGTGTGGGTGGCCTGTACTATATATACAGAGGCGGTGTACGTGGGCTGTACTATATATATATACAGGCGGTGTGCGTGGGCTGTACTAGGTATACAGAGGCGGTGTACGTGGGCTGTACTAGGTATACAGAGGCGGTGTACGTGGGCTGTACTATGTATACAGAGGCGGTGTACGTGGGCTGTACTAGGTATACAGAGGAGGTGTATGTGGGCTGTACTAGGTATACAGAGGCGGTGTACGTGGGCTGTACTAGGTATACAGAGGCGGTGTACGTGGGCTGTACTAGGTATACAGAGGCGGTGTACGTGGGCTGTACTATATATACAGAGGCGGTGTAGGTGGCCTGTACTATATATATACAGAAGCGGTGTACGTGGGCTGTACTAGGTATACAGAGGCGGTGTACGTGGGCTGTACTAGGTATACAGAGGCGGTGTACGTGGGCTGTACTAGGTATACAGAGGCGGTGTACGTGGGCTGTACTAGGTATACAGAGGCGGTGTACGTGGGCTGTACTAGGTATACAGAGGCGGTGTACGTGGGCTGTACTAGGTATACAGAGGCGGTGTACGTGGGCTGTACTATATATACAGAGGCAGTGTAGGTGGCCTGTACTATATATATACAGAGGCGGTGTACGTGGGCTGTACTAGGTATACAGAGGCGGTGTACGTGGGCTGTACTAGGTATATAGAGGCGGTGTACGTGGGCTGTACTAGGTATACAGAGGCGGTGTACGTGGGCTGTACTAGGTATACAGAGGCGGTGTACGTGGGCTGTACTAGTTATACAGAGGCGGTGTACGTGGGCTGTACTATATATATACAGAGGCGGTGTACGTGGGCTGTACTAGGTATACAGAGGCGGTGTACGTGGGCTGTACTAGGTATACAGAGGCGGTGTACGTGGGCTGTACTAGTTATACAGAGGCGGTGTACGTGGGCTGTACTAGGTATACAGAGGCGGTGTACGTGGGCTGTACTATATATACAGAGGCGGTGTACGTGGGCTGTATTATATATACAGAGGCGGTGTACGTGGGCTGTATTATATATACAGAGGCGGTGTGCGTGGGCTGTACTAGGTATACAGAGGCGGTGTACGTGGGCTGTACTATATATATACAGAGGCGGTGTACGTGGGCTGTACTATATATATACAGAGGCGGTGTACGTGGGCTGTACTAGGTTTACAGAGGCGGTGTACGTGGGCTGTACTAGGTATACAGAGGCGGTGTTCGTGGGCTGTACTAGGTATACAGAGGCGGTGTACGTGGGCTGTACTAGGTATACAGAGGCGGTGTACGTGGGCTGTACTATATATACAGAGGCGGTGTAGGTGGCCTGTACTATATATACAGAGGCGGTGTACGTGGGCTGTACTATATATATATACAGAGGCGGTGTACGTGGGCTGTACTAGGTATACAGAGGCGGTGTACGTGGGCTGTACTAGGTATACAGAGGCGGTGTACGTGGGCTGTACTAGGTATACAGAGGCGGTGTACGTGGGCTGTACTATGTATACAGAGGCGGTGTACGTGGGCTGTACTAGGTAAACAGAGGAGGTGTATGTGGGCTGTACTAGGTATACAGAGGCGGTGTACGTGGGCTGTACTAGGTATACAGAGGCGGTGTACGTGGGCTGTACTAGGTATACAGAGGCGGTGTACGTGGGCTGTACTATATATACAGAGGCGGTGTAGGTGGCCTGTACTATATATATACAGAAGCGGTGTACGTGGGCTGTACTAGGTATACAGAGGCGGTGTACGTGGGCTGTACTAGGTATACAGAGGCGGTGTACGTGGGCTGTACTAGGTATACAGAGGCGGTGTACGTGGGCTGTACTAGGTATACAGAGGCGGTGTACGTGGGCTGTACTAGGTATACAGAGGCGGTGTACGTGGGCTGTACTAGGTATACAGAGGCGGTGTACGTGGGCTGTACTATATATACAGAGGCACTGTGGGTGGCCTGTACTATATATATACAGAGGCGGTGTACGTGGGCTGTACTAGGTATACAGAGGCGGTGTACGTGGGCTGTACTAGGTATACAGAGCGGTGTACGTGGGCTGTACTAGGTATACAGAGGCGGTGTACGTGGGCTGTACTAGGTATACAGAGGCGGTGTACGTGGGCTGTACTAGTTATACAGAGGCGGTGTACGTGGGCTGTACTATATATATACAGAGGCGGTGTACGTGGGCTGTACTAGGTATACAGAGGCGGTGTACGTGGGCTGTACTAGGTATACAGAGGCGGTGTACGTGGGCTGTACTAGGTATACAGAGGCGGTGTACGTGGGCTGTACTAGGTATACAGAGGCGGTGTACGTGGGCTGTACTAGGTATACAGAGGCGGTGTACGTGGGCTGTACTAGTTATACAGAGGCGGTGTACGTGGGCTGTACTAGGTATACAGAGGCGGTGTACGTGGGCTGTATTATATATACAGAGGCGGTGTACGTGGGCTGTATTATATATACAGAGGCGGTGTACGTGGGCTGTACTAGGTATACAGAGGCGGTGTACGTGGGCTGTACTATATATATACAGAGGCGGTGTACGTGGGCTGTACTATATATATACAGAGGCGGTGTACGTGGGCTGTACTATATATACAGAGGCGGTGTAGGTGGCCTGTACTATATATATACAGAGGCGGTGTACGTGGGCTGTACTATGTATACAGAGGCGGTGTACGTGGGCTGTACTAGGTATACAGAGGCGGTGTACGTGGTCTGTACTAGGTATACAGAGGCGGTGTACGTGGGCTGTACTAGGTATACAGAGGGTGTACGTGGGCTGTATTATATATACAGAGGCGGTGTACGTGGGCTGTACTAGGTATACAGAGGCGGTGTACGTGGGCTGTATTATATATATACAGAGGCGGTGTACGTGGGCTGTACTAGGTATACAGAGGCGGTGTACGTGGGCTGTACTATATATATACAGAGGCGGTGTACGTGGGCTGTACTATGTATACAGAGGCGGTGTACGTGGGCTGTACTAGGTATACAGAGGCGGTGTACGTGGGCTGTACTATATATATACAGAGGCGGTGTGCGTGGGCTGTACTATATATATACAGAGGCGGTGTACGTGGGCTGTACTAGGTATACAGAGGCGGGTGTACGTGGGCTGTATTATATATACAGAGGCGGTGTGCGTGGGCTGTACTAGGTATACAGAGGCGGTGTAGGTGGCCTGTACTATATATACAGAGGCGGTGTACGTGGGCTGTACTATGTATACAGAGGCGGTGTACGTGGGCTGTATTATATATACAGAGGCGGTGTGCGTGGGCTGTACTAGGTATACAGAGGCGGTGTAGGTGGCCTGTACTATATATACAGAGGCGGTGTACGTGGGCTGTACTAGGTATACAGAGGCGGTGTACGTGGGCTGTATTATATATACAGAGGCGGTGTGCGTGGGCTGTACTAGGTATACAGAGGCGGTGTACGTGGGCTGTACTATATATATACAGAGGCGGTGTACGTGGGCTGTACTAGGTATACAGAGGCGGTGTACGTGGGCTGTACTAGGTATACAGAGGCGGTGTACGTGGGCTGTACTAGGTATACAGAGGCGGTGTACGTGGGCTGTACTAGGTATACAGAGGCGGTGTACGTGGGCTGTACTAGGTATACAGAGGCGGTGTACGTGGGCTGTACTAGGTATACAGAGGCGGTGTACGTGGGCTGTATTATATATACAGAGGCGGTGTACGTGGGCTGTACTAGGTATACAGAGGCGGTGTACGTGGGCTGTATTATATATATACAGAGGCGGTGTACGTGGGCTGTACTAGGTATACAGAGGCGGTGTACGTGGGCTGTATTATATATACAGAGGCGGTGTGCGTGGCCTGTACTATATATATATACAGAGGCGGTGTACGTGGGCTGTACTAGGTATACAGAGGCGGTGTACGTGGGCTGTACTAGGTATACAGAGGCGGTGTACGTGGGCTGTATTATATATACAGAGGCGGTGTGCGTGGGCTGTACTAGGTATACAGAGGCGGTGTACGTGGGCTGTACTAGGTATACAGAGGCGGTGTACGTGGGCTGTACTATATATATACAGAGGCGGTGTGCGTGGGCTGTACTAGGTATACAGAGGCGGTGTACGTGGGCTGTATTATATATACAGAGGCGGTGTGCGTGGGCTGTACTAGGTATACAGAGGCGGTGTACGTGGGCTGTACTAGGTATATAGAGGCGGTGTACGTGGGCTGTACTAGGTATACAGAGGCGGTGTACGTGGGCTGTATTATATATACAGAGGCGGTGTGCGTGGGCTGTACTAGGTATACAGAGGCGGTGTACGTGGGCTGTACTATATATATACAGAGGCGGTGTGCGTGGGCTGTACTAGGTATACAGAGGCGGTGTACGTGGGCTGTACTAGGTATACAGAGGCGGTGTACGTGGGCTGTATTATATATATACAGAGGCGGTGTACGTGGGCTGTACTAGGTATACAGAGGCGGTGTACGTGGGCTGTATTATATATACAGAGGCGGTGTGCGTGGCCTGTACTATATATATATACAGAGGCGGTGTACGTGGGCTGTACTAGGTATACAGAGGCGGTGTACGTGGGCTGTACTAGGTATACAGAGGCGGTGTACGTGGGCTGTATTATATATACAGAGGCGGTGTGCGTGGGCTGTACTAGGTATACAGAGGCGGTGTACGTGGGCTGTACTAGGTATACAGAGGCGGTGTGCGTGGGCTGTACTATATATATACAGAGGCGGTGTGCGTGGGCTGTACTAGGTATACAGAGGCGGTGTACGTGGGCTGTATTATATATACAGAGGCGGTGTGCGTGGGCTGTACTAGGTATACAGAGGCGGTGTACGTGGGCTGTACTAGGTATATAGAGGCGGTGTACGTGGGCTGTACTAGGTATACAGAGGCGGTGTACGTGGGCTGTATTATATATACAGAGGCGTGTGCGTGGGCTGTACTAGGTATACAGAGGCGGTGTACGTGGGCTGTACTATATATATACAGAGGCGGTGTGCGTGGGCTGTCTAGGTATACAGAGGCGGTGTACGTGGGCTGTATTATATATACAGAGGCGGTGTGCGTGGGCTGTACTAGGTATACAGAGCGGTGTACGTGGGCTGTACTAGGTATACAGAGGCGGTGTACGTGGGCTGTACTAGGTATACAGAGGCGGTGTGCGTGGGCTGTACTAGGTATACAGAGGCGGTGTACGTGGGCTGTATTATATATACAGAGGCGGTGTGCGTGGGCTGTACTAGGTATACAGAGGCGGTGTACGTGGGCTGTACTAGGTATACAGAGGCGGTGTGCGTGGGATGTACTATATATATACAGAGGCGGTGTGCGTGGGCTGTAGCTAGGTATACAGAGGCGGTGTACGTGGGCTGTATTATATATACAGAGGCGGTGTGCGTGGGCTGTACTAGGTATACAGAGGCGGTGTACGTGGGCTGTACTAGGTATATAGGGCGGTGTACGTGGGCTGTACTAGGTATACAGAGGCGGTGTACGTGGGCTGTACTAGGTATACAGAGGCGGTGTCGTGGTCTGTACTAGGTATACAGAGGCGGTGTGCGTGGGCTGTACTATATATATACAGATGCGGTGTACGTGGGCTGTACTAGGTATATAGAGGCGGTGTACGTGGGCTGTACTAGGTATACAGAGGCGGTGTACGTGGGCTGTACTAGGTATACAGAGGCGGTGTACGTGGTCTGTACTAGGTATACAGAGGCGGTGTACGTGGTCTGTACTAGGTATACAGAGGCGGTGTACGTGGGCTGTACTAGGTATACAGAGGCGGTGTACGTGGGCTGTACTAGGTATACAGAGGCGGTGTACGTGGGCTGTACTAGGTATACAGAGGCGGTGTACGTGGGCTGTACTAGGTATACAGAGGCGGTGTACGTGGGCTGTACTAGGTATACAGGTATACAGGGTATCATCTCCCTTATTGCTCCACAATCTTCCTACAGAATCTGACTTAGCAAAGCAACAAGAGCTAATGGGAAAGCAGCAGATGTGTCAGTGCAGCTCTGGATGTGACTGGAGTATAAGACTGGCTGTAACTTTAGACTTTGTGTTCTGCCGCCTCCTGCTTACACAGCTGAGTGTCACAGCTCCTGGCCTCGGCTTGGCACCCCGCGCACTTGGCTCAGCTCTGTGTGGATACAGGAGCTCGGCTGTCACCAGCTGCCGCCAGCTGCTCTGTAATAGTCACATGACCCGGCACATTCCAAGAGCCCATGCGGGCATCCTCCACACTGGAGAGGACTGAGGTGCCCGTACACGTGCCAGGCCTGAATGCCATTAACCCCGGGTCACAGCGTACACCCCGCCGCCCACATCACTCATAGAATATAATGTCACTAACACTGTACTGACCCTGATCCTAGACTCCAGTCACATCCAGAGCTGCGTTCACAAGTCTGCATCAAGGGGGCGCAGTCAGAGCTGTTAAAGTGCAAGTCTGACAGCAAAATGAGTGTCTGTGAGGGGAAACAGTAAAACTGTGGATGCAGCTTTGGGGGTGACTGGAGTAGAGCATGTTATAAAGTGGTGTCTGGCTGATAGACGGGGCCGGTGATACATTATTGTCACTATGTACAGAACTGTCTGCTCCTTCTAGAAGTATCTGACATTCTTAATTCTATCATCTCCAGATTAAACAGATGAAATTTCCACTCGGTGATCGGCGGAGGACGTGGGGCGGGTGCTCTGAGGGTGAGTAGTGCGGAGTAAGTGACGTGTCTGTGGGGTCGATGCACAAGTGTTCAGCAGCAGATGTGGAGCTGACCCAGCCGAGCCCGTGATGTGACCCTGCAGAACAGCTGCCCCAAATCACACCTGTCACCAGCCAAATGTCATGAATTTCACCAAAACTACCCCAAGTGTCTCCCTGAGCCCAGGAGTTCTATTACCCCAGCCGGGAGTAAATAGCAGGTGCCGACAGCTGCCAAATACCCCGAGAAGTGTGAGAGCAAAATCATCTTATTACACTGTAAGGCCAGGACAAAACTATGAGAACTGTCACATGACACCCATAGGGGGCAGTATTATAGTAGTTATATTCTTGTACATAGGGGGTAGTATTATAGTAGTTATATTCTTGTACATAGGAGCAGTATTATAGTAGTTATATTCTTGTACATAGGAGGTAGTATTATAGTAGTTATATTCTTGTACATAGGAGGTAGTATTATAGTAGTTATATTCTTGTACATAGGGGGCAGTATTATAGTAGTTATATTCTTGTACATAGGAGGTAGTATTATAGTAGTTATATTCTTGTACATAGGGGCAGTATTATAGTAGTTATATTCTTGTACATAGGAGCAGTATTATAGTAGTTATATTCTTGTACATAGGAGGTAGTATTATAGTAGTTATATTCTTGTACATAGGAGCAGTATTATAGTAGTTATATTCTTGTACATAGGAATAGTATTATAGTAGTTATATTCTTGTACATAGGAGGTAGTATTATAGTAGTTATATTCTTGTACATAGGAGGTAGTATTATAGTAGTTATATTCTTGTATATAGGAGGTAGTATTATAGTAGTTATATTCTTGTATATAGGAGGTAGTATTATAGTAGTTATATTCTAGTACATAGGAGCAGTATTATAGTAGTTATATTCTTGTACATAGGAGCAGTATTATAGTAGTTATATTCTTGTACATAGGAGCAGTATTATAGTAGTTATATTCTTGTACATAGGAGGTAGTATTATAGTAGTTATATTCTTGTACATAGGAATAGTATTATAGTAGTTATATTCTTGTACATAGGAGGTAGTATTATAGTAGTTATATTCTTGTACATAGGAGCAGTATTATAGTAGTTATATTCTTGTACATAGGAGCAGTATTATAGTAGTTATATTCTTGTACATAGGAGGTAGTATTATAGTAGTTATATTCTTGTATATAGGAGGTAGTATTATAGTAGTTATATTCTAGTACATAGGAGCAGTATTATAGTAGTTATATTCTTGTACATAGGAGCAGTATTATAGTAGTTATATTCTTGTACATAGGAGCAGTATTATAGTAGTTATATTCTTGTACATAGGAGTAGTATTATAGTAGTTATATTCTTGTACATAGGAGCAGTATTATAGTAGTTATATTCTTGTGCATAGGAGCAGTATTATAGTAGGTATATTCTTGTACATAGGAGCAGTATTATAGTAGTTATATTCTTGTACATAGGAGGTAGTATTATAGTAGTTATATTCTTGTACATAGGCGTAGTATTATAGTAGTTATATTCTTGTACATAGGGGGCAGTATTATAGTAGTTATATTCTTGTACATAGGAGCAGTATTATAGTAGTTATATTCTTGTACATAGGAGCAGTATTATAGTAGTTATATTCTTGTACATAGGAGCAGTATTATAGTAGGTATATTCTTGTACATAGGAGCAGTATTATAGTAGTTATATTCTTGTACATAGGAGGTAGTATTATAGTAGTTATATTCTTGTACATAGGCGTAGTATTATAGTAGTTATATTCTTGTACATAGGAGCAGTATTATAGTAGTTATATTCTTGTACATAGGAGCAGTATTATAGTAGTTATATTCTTGTACATAGGAGCAGTATTATAGTAGTTATATTCTTGTACATAGGAGTAGTATTATAGTAGGTATATTCTTGTACATAGGAGCAGTATTATAGTAGTTATATTCTTGTACATAGGAGTAGTATTATAGTAGTTATATTCTTGTACATAGGAGCAGTATTATAGTAGTTATATTCTTGTACATAGGCGCAGTATTATAGTAGTTATATTCTTGTACATAGGAGCAGTATTATAGTAGTTATATTCTTGTACATAGGAGCAGTATTATAGTAGTTATATTCTTGTACATAGGAGCAGTATTATAGTAGGTATATTCTTGTACATAGGAGCAGTATTATAGTAGTTATATTCTTGTACATAGGAGGTAGTATTATAGTAGTTATATTCTTGTACATAGGAGCAGTATTATAGTAGTTATATTCTTGTACATAGGAGTAGTATTATAGTAGTTATATTCTTGTACATAGGAGGTAGTATTATAGTAGTTATATTCTTGTACACAGGAGCAGTATTATAGTAGTTATATTCTTGTACATAGGAGCAGTATTATAGCAGTTATATTCTTGTACATAGGAGCAGTATTATAGTAGTTATATTCTTGTACATAGGAGCAGTATTATAGTAGTTATATTCTTGTACATAGGAGGTAGTATTATAGTAGTTATATTCTTGTACATAGGAGGTAGTATTATAGTAGTTATATTCTTGTACATAGGAGCAGTATTATAGTAGTTATATTCTTGTACATAGGGGGCAGTATTATAGTAGTTATATTCTTGTACATAGGGGGCAGTATTATAGTAGTTATATTCTTGTACATAGGGGGCAGTATTATAGTAGTTATATTCTTGTACATAGGAGTAGTATTATAGTAGTTATATTCTTGTACATAGGAGGTAGTATTATAGTAGTTATATTCTTGTACACAGGAGCAGTATTATAGTAGTTATATTCTTGTACATAGGGGCAGTATTATAGTAGTTATATTCTTGTACATAGGAGCAGTATTATAGTAGTTATATTCTTGTACATAGGAGGTAGTATTATAGTAGTTATATTCTTGTACATAGGAGTAGTATTATAGTAGTTATATTCTTGTACATAGGGGCAGTATTATAGTAGTTATATTCTTGTACATAGGAGTAGTATTATAGTAGTTATATTCTTGTACATAGGGGGCAGTATTATAGTAGTTATATCCTTGTACATAGGAGCAGTATTATAGTAGTTATATTCTTGTACATAGGGGTAGTATTATAGTAGTTATATTCTTGTACATAGGAGCAGTATTATAGTAGTTATATTCTTGTACATAGGAGCTAGTATTATAGTAGTTATATTCTTGTACATAGGAGCAGTATTATAGTAGTTATATTCTTGTACATAGGAGCAGTATTATAGTAGTTATATTCTTGTACATAGGAGCAGTATTATAGTAGTTATATTCTTGTACATAGGAGCAGTATTATAGTAGTTATATTCTTGTACATAGGAGTAGTATTATAGTAGTTATATTCTTGTACATAGGAGCAGTATTATAGTAGTTATATTCTTGTACATAGGAGGTAGTATTATAGTAGTTATATTCTTGTACATAGGGGGCAGTATTATAGTAGTTATATTCTTGTACATAGGGGGCAGTATTACATTAGTTATAGTATCCCTGCCCACCATTTCACCCTTGTGTCACTATTTGCTCCCCTACATCGGGGGTCACTTACATCTTCAGTATTGAGGATCTCTTCCCCAGCACCATCTTGATGAAGTCTCGGTAGCTGATGGTGTCGCTGACTCCTCCGGTCACTTCTGCGATCATCTTCTTTATTTCTAGATGTGTTTTGGGAACTCCGAGCTTCTCCATCATCATCTTGAGTCCCATCATGTCTAGAAGATTGTCAGTAGATTACTATGGAGTCACCCTCTAGATCTATCAGCCACACACGCAGCTCTCAGTAGTAACAGGTGGGGGGCTATAATTTGGGGTACGCACATCCATTTCCCTCCGGTGGTTTTTCCTCTGACCAGTAAACACTTTGGTTTAGTGCGGCCATCGGTAAATATATTTACTTTTAGGGGAATTTTCTCCTATGCTTTAGTTATATAGTTTAGTTTCTGGAAAAGCTGAGTGAAAACCAATATGGCTACCATGGCCTTTCACCCAGTTTTCTGGCAGATTTGCCGAATGGAGTTCACAATCATGTACCATTGTATACAGAGTCTGGGAAAGCTGGGTGACAAGTCATGTGGCAGCTGTCATGGCGGCCGTTGTTATGGCATAGTGTGGTGATGATGATGTCACTTACCGATGTCTCCTTGATCATTTAGGTCAAATTCCATGAATTTTTCTAGAACAAAGAGAGGAGGATGATGATGAAGCAGAGAATACAATGAATCAACAGGTAAACATTGTTACATTGTGTTGTGTTCTTGGCTCCGCCCACATAACATTTTTGAATTGTTACAATGTATACAGCGACGCCCACAACAATGCAAACAATTTCATCATCAATCCCCGAGAATATGTAAATTAATAATCCCTGCAGGAAATTCTCGTTATGACAGCCGTACGAAACTGCTAGGAGCGGTGACTCGCCGTGGACGCAGCGACACGAGAGGCCGCGTCAGCACATGGTTATGGCATCCGGTGATATTCTCCTGTTCTCTATTTATCATCTCTACAGAGTCCGGATATTTTCGGCATTCTTAGCGCACTCACATGGGCTTTTACGTTGATATTTTCTGCATTTCTGTCCCCCATGCTTTACACTGCAGTTCAGCTCCATCATAGCACAGTTGAGTAATACATTGTCTATTATAATCTGAGTAGTCAGAATAATACCTCCTGCTGCAGTCCCAGGTACGATTTTTTCCATCTCCATACTTTACACTGCAGCATTGCTCGCCCACATTGTCTGCATTGTATAAGCAAAGGCTTGCCAAGAAGGTAGTGTGTGTGCGGTAGCTTTCTTGCACTATGTATGGCGGGAGGACCCTCTAATGGTCCATCTTAACTCCCTGAGGGTTGTCAGGGGTCAGGGGCACCTCTGGTCACATTACCCTGGGGCGGGTGCATGTGTGACCTGGGCCATATCAGCTGGTGCCCAGGAATGCCCAGTCATGTTATTCCAGTGGAATATTCTCGTATTTTGTTCCGCAGCGCACAGACAATGGTTGGCATCACCGCCGTCCTCCTCTAGGCTGTGAATAATTTGGCAGCAGTCCCTGTGAGGTCATGGGGAGAATGAAGGGGGCGCTCTTATATCAGGCCAAGAAGCTGATCTGGACAAGAGAAAACATAGTAAAGAGGAGCGGGGAATTAATGGGACATTTAAAGGGACACTACCTGAAAAAATGGTCAGTCATGACCGGTCATGTGATCAGCTCTGGTGCTCTGTGTGTAGTAGTCCAGTGCCAGTGCAGAAGCAAGGGGCGGGGCTTAGACTCCTGCTGAGAGGCTGTCCCCCGAATACTCCGCCTTCAGTAGATATCTCTATACCCCGCCCCTGCTTAAGAGGGAAGGTTTGCCGGCTGACTTGCTGTATATTCTCTTCGCAGTGACCCCGCTGAGAGCTTTGGTCGCGGTGGTCTCACTTTTCTCATAGTTGGCGCCCCGGCTGTTGAGTCTGGTTTTCCTCTTACTTTCTGGTCTTCTCTCTCTTTCGGTTTTTGCTCGCCGCTCTCTGCCATTGTTCTTCTATTATTCCTCTCAGCAGTAATTATACATTATTAAATCCGCTAATAAAACTGTCCTCATACATGAAAAAAGGATTAGAAACCCCGGAGGAGCCGGGCGGCGAGATTATAATATCTACAGAACTGGTGATATATGTGAGTCTTGTACGGATAATGGCCGCAGACCAGGGCTGAAACATCCCGGACAGGTCAGACAGACAGTACCACACGTCGGGATTAGATACACTGCTCAGCAGACCGTAACACTCATGTGGGGATTAGATACACAGATCAGCAGGCAGTATCGCACATGTCGGGATTAGATACACAGCGCAGCAGGCATTATCACACATGTCAGGATTAGATACACAGATCAGCAGACAGTAACACATGTGGGGATTAGATACACAGATCAGCAGGCAGTATCGCACATGTCGGGATTAGTTACACAGCGCAGCAGGCATTATCACACATCGGGATTAGATACACAGATCAGCAGACAGTAACACATGTGGGGATTAGATACACAGATCAGCAGGCAGTAACACACATGTGGGGATTAGATACACAGATCAGCAGGCAGTATCGCACATGTCGGGATTAGATACACAGCGCAGCAGGCATTATCACACATGTCAGGATTAGATACACAGCTCAGCAGACAGTAACACATGTGGGGATTAGATACACAGATCAGCAGGCAGTATCGCACATGTCGGGATTAGTTACACAGCGCAGCAGGCATTATCACACATCGGGATTAGATACACAGATCAGCAGGCAGTAACACACATGTGGGGATTAGATACACAGATCAGCAGGCAGTATCGCACATGTCGGGATTAGATACACAGCGCAGCAGGCATTATCACACGTCAGGATTAGATACACAGCTCAGCAGACAGTAACACATGTGGGGATTAGATACACAAATCAGCAGGCAGTAACACATGTGGGGATTAGATACACAGATCAGCAGGTAGTATCGCACATGTCGGGATTAGATACACAGCTCAGCAGGCAGTATCGCACATGTCGGGATTAGATATACCGCTCAGCGGGCAGTATCGCACATGTCGGGATTAGATACACAGCTCAGCAGACAGTATCACACATGTCGGATTAGATACACAGCTCAGCAGACAGTATCACACACGTCGGGATTAGATACACAGCTCAGCAGGCAGTATTGCACATGTCGGATTAGATACACAGCTCAGCAGGCATTATCACACATGTCAGGATTAGATACACAGCTCAGCAGACAGTAACACATGTGGGGATTAGATACACAAATCAGCAGGCAGTAACACATGTGGGGATTAGATACACAGATCAGCAGGCAGTATCGCACATGTCGGGATTAGATACACAGCTCAGCAGGCAGTATCGCACATGTCGGGATTAGATATACCGCTCAGCGGGCAGTATCGCACATGTCGGGATTAGATACACAGCTCAGCAGACAGTATCACACATGTCGGATTAGATACACAGCTCAGCAGACAGTATCACACACGTTGGGATTAGATACACAGCTCAGCAGGCAGTATCGCACATGTCGGATTAGATACACAGCTCAGCAGGCATTATCACACATGTCAGGATTAGATACACAGCTCAGCAGACAGTAACACATGTGGGGATTAGATACACAAATCAGCAGGCAGTAACACATGTGGGGATTAGATACACAGACTACTACTGCTCTCCTCATGGTTTCCTCTATTCCCGGCACTGTTGCTCAGCTCTGCTGTGCCTTCTCCTGTGTGTAGTAATCAGTCTGGTCGGGGTCGGGGCACCTCCATTATTAGGCAATGCTGTGTATTCTATTACTTTATAAAGGAGAATACCGGAGACAGAGTGTGGTAAAACCCCGGCCTGCCTGAAAGTGAAATGTCTTCTGGGAAAGCGGAACAGTGGCGTGCTGAGCAATTCCTTGAAGGGAAGTATCGCAGGGACTCGTCTCCTACCGGGAGAAATAGAACCTTCTCATAGACTTTGTACTGATTCCTCACCATGCTCTATAGATATTGTATAGACTTCTCACAGCTGAGGGTTTGTTACAATTGTAACCAGTCTACACAATCCTTTGTGGACTCCAGGGAGATTTTACCTGCACTGATACATTGTTACAAACAATTGTTCCCAGAGAGTTCTGCCCCCCCAGCGCACACTACTGCCCTCATTCTCCAGTTTTCGGCATTGTTCCTCTGTCAGCTCTCTGCAGTGGATTGTGATCAGCGGTGACATCTGCCATTTTTACTATCAGTTTGCCTGTGGAGTCAGCAGTGAGGCCGAGTAATGAGCGAGAGCTCCCGCCACACGCCCGCCCCCGGCTGCACCACCACTGCCATACTGTACATCGAAATTAATAGCACATCAGTCACTGTGCAGCTTCATGAGGGGCCGGAGCGCTCCATTAACCTTTCATACTCCACTATCTATCCATAGCACTGTGCAAAAGTGTTAGGCAGGAGTAAGAATGCTCTCAGACATAGAAGGGTTAATACATTATTTTTGTGAATGAAGAAAGGAGAAATGTAAACCCCATCAATATGTGGTGTGACCTTTGCCCTTTGCCTTCTTCTCTGTACACTTGTAGTTGGATTTTAGCAGAACTGGGCATTAAGGTTGTTCTTGTCGCCATCTTGGAGATCTATGCCCAGGTCTTCTGTGGATGTTGCTTGCTCCAATCCGTCTGTCTCTTCATGTCATCCCAGACAGACTGGATGATGATGAGATTAGGGCTATATTTTTGGGGGTCGGATGTTGGGGGTTGTGGTCCTGCAGCAGAATAAACCAAACGCCCCCCTGATGGTACACACTGCCTTCTGTTACCGCCATATTTGAAGAAGCGACAACAAACTGGCAATACTGAGGACTGTAGACAGCGGCCGACCAAGGAAACTTAGTGCAGAAGATGAGACACGTCATCCTTACTTACCTTCTAAATCAGAAGACGTCCTGCAGAGTCACGGGCCTTAAAGGAGTTCTCTAGGGGGAGGTGTAAAATAATAATAAATCTCCGCATATTCACCTGACCCCTGCGCTCCGCTGTGTTTAGCAGCCCATGTCACCGCGCAGACCAATCAGCGGCCTCAGCTGTCATTGGAGAGGGAGCGGCTCCTAACCAGCGCCCCCTGAGGTCACAGCAGGCACATGAGGTGCTGGATGGTAGACACTGGAGCGCAGGGGCAGGTGCAATGCAGATTTTATTCTTAATATTACACCTCCCACGGCTGCCTCATGGGTTACTCCATTTCTTGGACAACCCGTTTAATGCAAAACCATCAGGGAGGCGTTGGATTGACTCCAAATGTCGTCTTCAGCAGGACAACCACCCCCAACATCCGGCTAATGAAGGAGTCCTGAAAGTGATGATCTGGTCCCCACAGCTATAGCCCTCAACATCATCCAGTCTGTCTGGGATGACATGAAGAGACAGACGGATTGGAGCAAGCAACATCCACAGAAGATCTGGGCTTAGTGCTCCAAGATGGCGGCGGGAACGACCTCCCTGCCCAGCGCTGCCAAAACCTGTCTGCAAGGACCGAGAAGGCAAAGGGCAAAGGTCACCCCAAAGATTGATGGGAATTACATTTACAAAAATAAACTATTAACCCTTCTGTTTCCACACCCGCCTGGAACTTTTGCACAGTGCTGTACCTATTGATGTCTGTCCCTCTGCTCAGCTCCTTTCCCTTGTAGCCTCAGGAGACTTATCTTTGGTCACCCAGACCTGCACACACTCTTGTAAGTCCACATGACGGCCCACATCCACCCCAGACATTAGAGGTGTCACTCATTTCTGGATGGGTACAGAGCTGTAATAATATTCTATCACCATGTGCAATATTAAATAGAATACTTTATTGGCGCGCCCCGAGGCTGCAGAAGAATCACTGCTGTAATATCGGGAGCTCTGCTCTCTGGTATCCGTCACGTTCACACCTTCCTGTTTCTGTAGTCCGGGGTCTGAGCCAGCCGCATCCTCCCTCCCCTATATGCAGCAGAATTCACCCACAAGCTTTTTATATCATGACTTCCTCATTTTTGCTGGATTCTTGGTTTTAGGGGCTGAATACTTTTGCAACAAGCTCAATTTTATATTAGGAAGTGCTTCATCTCCTCTGAGCACTCAGTACAAGCAGCATGCCACCTGCACTGATACATTGTAACAAACAGTCACCCCAGAAGAGATCGGCACAGAGGATTGTTAAGACTGGGTACAACTGTAACAAACCCTCTGCTGTCAGAAGTATTCAGTGTGTACAGATTTTCAGCTTGTGCCTATTCCCTGACAGCAAGCAAGCAGAAATCTTGCAAATAGTGACGCATTGAAGCACAAAGTCTATTAGAAAGTTAATAGCAGTGACATGAAGAAAAGTATGTGAACCCCCTAAGGAACCGCAGTGTCATGTGACATGTACGCCCAGCAGGAGATGATGAGAGTGATCGGCGGCAGATGTGTAACAAGACTCTCATTGTGCTGCTGGACCTCATGTCCGGCCTCGCTCGCCCCTGCCCCAGTGGATGCTGAAGATTCCTGGCCCTGACCTGCCTGTCAGGATCCCAGCACTGCAGCCCCATAAGCCGGAACAGCTGAGTGTTCTAGTGCAGGGCGTTGGAGTCCATACAATAGGGACCTTTTGGGACCGCACTGAGGAAACCACGAGAAGAGGCCGAAGTAGTCAAGGCTGCCAGTGTGTGGCCGCGCGTAACACCCCGCCAAATGGAACACCTGACCTAATGTAACACCCCGCCTAATGTAACACCAAGACTATTTAACACCCCACCTACAGTCACAATGTTACCAGAGCTGTAAACACACAACCAAACTGGCCCTGCTAAATACATGGAGTCAAGAGAGACACTAATAATGTATATACCAGGTATACACATATAATTATATACAGGAGATACCCAGGTTATACCAGCTGTACATATAGAATTATATACAGGAGATACCCAGGTTATACCGGCTGTACATATATAATTATATACAGGAGATACCCAGGTTATACCGGCTGTACATATAGAATTATATACAGGAGATACCCAGGTTATACCAGCTGTACATATATAATTATATACAGGAGATCCCCCAGGTTATACCAGCTGTACATATATAATTATATACAGGAGATACCCAGGTTATACCGGCTGTACATATATATAATTATATACAGGAGATACCCAGGTTATACCGGCTGTACATATAGAATTATATACAGGAGATACCCAGGTTATACCGGCTGTACATATAGAATTATATACAGGAGATACCCAGGTTATACCGGCTGTACATATAGAATTATATACAGGAGATACCCAGGTTATACCGGCTGTACATATAGAATAATATACAGGAGATCCCCAGGTTATACCGGCTGTACATATATCATTATATACAGGAGATACCCAGGTTATACCGGCTGTACATATAGAATTATATACAGGAGATCCCCAGGTTATACCGGCTGTACATATATCATTATATACAGGAGATACCCAGGTTATACCGGCTGTACATATAGAATTATATACAGGAGATCCCCAGGTTATACCGGCTGTACATATAGAATTATATACAGGAGATACCCAGGTTATACCGGCTGTACATATAGAATTATATACAGGAGATACCCAGGTTATACCGGCTGTACATATAGAATTATATACAGGAGATACCCAGGTTATACCGGCTGTACATATAGAATTATATACAGGAGATCCCCAGGTTATACCGGCTGTACATATATCATTATATACAGGAGATACCCAGGTTATACCGGCTGTACATATAGAATTATATACAGGAGATCCCCAGGTTATACCGGCTGTACATATATCATTATATACAGGAGATACCCAGGTTATACCGGCTGTACATATAGAATTATATACAGGAGATCCCCAGGTTATACCGGCTGTACATATATAATTATATACAGGAGATACCCAGGTTATACCGGCTGTACATATATAATTATATACAGGAGAAACCCAGGTTATACCGGCTGTACATATAGAATTATATACAGGAGATACCCAGGTTATACCGGCTGTACATATAGAATTATATACAGGAGATACCCAGGTTATACCGGCTGTACATATAGAATTATATACAGGAGATACCCAGGTTATATCGGCTGTACATATATAATTATATACAGGAGATACCCAGGTTATACCAGCTGTACATATATATCATTATATACAGGAGATACCCAGGTTATACCGGCTGTACATATATCATTATATACAGGAGATACCCAGGTTATACCGGCTGTACATATATAATTATATACAGGAGATACCCAGGTTATATCGGCTGTACATATATAATTATATACAGGAGATACCCAGGTTATACCGGCTGTACATATAGAATTATATACAGGACATACCCAGGTTATACCAGCTGTACATATAGAATTATATACAGGAGATACCCAGGTTATACCGGCTGTACATATAATTATATACAGGAGAGCCCCAGGTTATACCGGCTGTACATATATAATTATATACAGGACATACCCAGGTTATACCGGCTGTACATATAATTATATACAGGAGATCCCCAGGTTATACCGGCTGTACATATATAATTATATACAGGACATACCCAGGGTATACCGGCTGTACATATAGAATTATATACAGGAGATACCCAGGTTATACCGGCTGTACATATATCATTATATACAGGAGATACCCAGGTTATACCGGCTGTACATATATCATTATATACAGGAGATACCCAGGTTATACCAGCATGGTCCATATCACTATATAGAATGTATAATATATTGTGGGGAGCCCTGCATATTGAGGGGAGGGGCCTGGGGGCGGAGCTTCTATCCTGGATGGCAGTGACTGCACTTACTCTTACATGACGTCAGCTTTTCCTCTATGTCTTCTATATCCATGTACTTTTCATCTGCAAGGAATTCCTGTAAAATAGAAAAAAAAGGGGATTTCCTCTAAGAATCCTGACTTTGCCTTTAAGACCTCTTCTATTTATTAACCATTGTGGACTGGGGGAGATCTTATATTAAATATTATTCCAACCTTCCTCACTTGCAGTTCCTTTTATCACCACTTTATCAGTGACCTCTATTTTTCCTATAGAAACACATACAACAGCGCCCCCTTTCTATGGACTAGTAGCTATATTGATTTTGCAAATGCTATAAAGCTGGCAGGAAGCCTCATCTGGAAATATCGGACACCTCTTTATAATCGAATGTAATAAATCTACAACAAGTTCTTAGTTAGAAAATACAGCCTGCTATCCCTTTAATAGTGGAGCGCGATCCCGCTGCTGTATGATAGGGGTTGTAGTGACTCATTGCACCAGCCTGTACAGATAACGTTGTTTTCTCTTTTCATGTCAGATCCTTTTATAACTTCCCTTTAATCAGCAAAATAGCAATAAAAACGCTCCGCGCCACGTGACGGGGAAGTGCCGCAGTAACCACAGGCTCGAAATTTCCCCGACTATGAGAAAAAATTCCCCATAAATATAAATCCTGTCGTCGTCTCCTATTGACAACCTGTAATTTATCCCAGTCAGTAATTTCTTAGTTATATCTGTCTCTGGGAAAGCTGGGTGACTACCAACATGGCCGCCATTACAGCTCTTCAATCCTTCCCACTCTCTTCATTGGAGATGTACAGGTGGTGCTGCATTGCCAGATAGCTTTGTCAGTCAGGAAAGTTCTGATATGTGGGTCACCCAGCTTTCCTGGACTCCTGAGAGGCATGAGACATGAGCAGAGGACGCGTATCAAGGCAAATCTTCCATCCAGGGCTTTAGAAAAGCTGGGTTACTACCTATGGAAGCTGTAATATTAGTATCTTCTTAGTTATATCTGTTTCTGGGAAAGCTGGGTGACAGCCAACATGGCTGCCATTTCCAATACTCCTCAGTAGTGATATAGAGGTGGGGCCATATAGCTTTGTTATTTAAGTATGCATCGCTACGTGGGTCACCCAGCTTTACTGGACTCCTGAGAGGCATGAGACATGAGCAGAGGACGTGTATCCAGGTAGATCACCCATCCAAGACTCTAGAAAAGCTGGGTTACTACCTATGGAAGCGATTATGGCAGCCATATTGTAGTCACCCAGCTTTCCCAGGAGGAAAATAAATGGCCGGAATATTTCTGTGTATTTTTCACTTTTATTTTAGTGGATTTGTGATGTTTGGTTTTACGAAATTGCGTTTTCGGGCAGGAGAAATCGCCGTGTTCATGGCTGATGTCAGTGGGGTGTGAAGGGGTTAAGTGCGAGGACAGAAGAGCCTGGCTCCTGCGCTGTTCTCATCGCTTACATTAATACGCACAGCGGTCTCTCGGACGAGGTAGCGTCATTGTCTCCTCCAGCTATTCACAGCCCCTATTCTTGCCTGGTGGCGGCTGCTGGCGGGGGTCTACAGCGAGGCTGTGGGAACGTTGCGATGTCCTCAGATCCGTGCACAAACTTCTCAATATAAACCCCTCCCCCCATTCTCTCAGAGGGTTATGGTCACAGTGCTCTAAGCTTCATGAATAGAATGTCAGATCTGCAGTGAAGACTGACACAGGCCGAGCAGTGGGCTAGGGAATGAAACACTAATAACATTGTTTATTTATATGTCATTTTGAGTGTGTGGACAGACGGGTGACCGTGACGGGCGACATAATGGCGGCCATTAGTGGGTGTTCAGCCTTTATGAAGTTTTGGCTTCGCCACCTTAAAACCACAGCACGTTTTTCTGAAACTTTCGTTCTTCATTTATGTCTAAAAATAAGAACGGGAGGTAAAAATAGAATTTATCCTTCAGCGTTTCCTTATAAGCGGAGGATTGGCGCGGCCGAGGCCTTCACAGATTACCGGATTGTTCGCTTCTTCTCCTCCGCGCAGGACAGATAAATGTAATATTCTATCTCGCCACCTCGGATACTAATTAAGATTCCTTGCTGATAACTTACGGCGGCTGCGAGGATGACCGCGCCGAAAGCCCCAATAATGGAGCCGCCATAATAGGCGCAATTCTGCAGGGCGTCGGTCAGGTCGTGCTCCATTTTTAACACATTCCCAAACATTTCCTTCAAGTGTGACCGTTTTGGCAGTCTCCGGGGAAGGTGTGGCTAGGCGACCGCCATATTGAATACCTCCCAACTTTCAAAGGACAGAAAGAGGGACAAAATATGCGCGCTGTAGCAAATTTAGCTCCACCCACTTCTACATTGACTCCGCCCATTATCATCCATTTTTCTATGTGCCCCCACACAGTATGATGCTCCTACAGTCACCCTAATATTATATACCCCCACATTATAATGTACCCCTCCAATTGCCCCACAGTAGTAAGTTCTTCTCGTGCCCCAGTTTAAACTGGCGGAAACTAGAGGGGGACATCAAACTGGGGCAGCTGGAGGGGGACATTAAACAGTGGGGGTAGTTGGAGGGGGACATTAAACTGGGGGCAACTAGAGGCAGACATGTCCCCCTCCAGCTACCCCCCATGGTTTAATGTCCTCCTCCAGTTGCCCCCAGTTTAATGTCCCCCTTTATCTGCCACCATCTTAATGTCCCCCTTCATCTGCCCCCAGTTTAAAGCCCCCTCCAACTACCCCCACTGTTTAATGTCACCCTCCATTTTGGGAGAGCAGAATACAAAATGAAAGCTGGGCCGTGATTGGTCACTGTGGTAACCAACTTATAAACAGTCTTCATAAATCTTCCCCAGTATGGCCACATAAATGAATTTGTAAGGATATTCTGGATTGCCGCCATTTTTAATGTCACATGACTAATGGAGCCCCCATAGTGACCAATCACAGCTCAGCTTTCATTGTATCAGTGCAGGGTATAGAATGTAAGAAGCAATGTGATTGGTTGCCATGGCCAGCCTTTCCTACAGTGAATGAGGATCATACATGACAACCTATCAGATTTAGGATTTCATTGTTTCAGTGCAGGTAGGAAAATGTAAGAAGCGTTGTGATTGGTTGTTGTGGAAATCCTCATCACTTCTTCTATCTGCATCTTGGGTGATTGTCCTTAGCAGCCAATCAGAATCCAGTTCCAGATAAGAATGAATAAGGAGGAATCTGATTGGTTGCTATGGGGCTACTGCTGATTTGCCTTGATCTCCACATAGGCGGTCACAGGCCCCATAGCAACCAATCAAATTCTAGAGCTCATTTTTTCATAGTAAGTTAGAAAATGAAAGGAGTCATTGGATTGGTTGCTGTGGATAACTCCTCCCCTTGAGGCCCACTTCGCTCGCCCGGCTGCCATTTTCCATATAAGGTGCCTGGAGCTTGTCCTCTCCTGGGATTCGGCTCCTCTCTCTGGCTGGAATCCCAAATATTCTTCACAGAAGCTTTCTGAGATTCCCTTCCTGAAGACGATGTCAATCACCCTCAAAGCCGTAGACCGCGTGCGTAACCACTAACTGTTTCTATGGTAACCTATCATTAGATAATATTTCATAATCCAAATATAAGAACAAAACCTTTTTGGTGCAGTTATTAAGAGTTGGATCAAAATGGCGGAGGTTGTGCACAATATTAGGTGTGAACTATAACCTATTACACGTGCACCGCTACACGCCTGGTAAAGATGTACAGCAGCACCTAATAGTACATTTATATACCTCATCTGTTTCTGGGAAAGCTGGGTGACAAGCAATATGGCTGCCAGTACATTTCCTGATGTGTTGGCTTTCTAAGGGCCGTGACTTTGATGTTTTACATATGGCTGCACGTTTGGGCAGATCAGGATCCTGGAGAAGTTGGGTGAGCAAATCCCTCAGTGACAGATTTCGGTATCTTTTCTGGGAAGTCGTGAGTCCTTAGGACACAGATACGGATGAATACAATTGTGTAGCGGGGAGGGGTCCGTTCTCTGCTCTACTAGCCACCCTGTAACACCCTGTGTTAGCCATTTGGCATAGTCGGGGGTGATCAGTGACGTCATCATCGACCTGCAGACAGTTCAGGTCCCAGGAGACTTGTCTGATCATCAAGGAACGGGCAGAGGTGGGTATTTACTGTGTTTATTACTTTTTCCGGGGTGCCATTCTGTGTGGGGAGGCACTATGGGGGTATTATACTGTGTAGGAACACTAAGAGGGTGTTACTTTGTGAGCTCACTGAGAGTATTATACTGTGAGGGTACTATGGGGGCATCAGACTTTGTGGGGAGGCACTAATGGGGCATTATACTGTATTAGAGGCCACAGACTCTGTGGGGGCACTAAGGGGGTATTATACTCTGTGCATGCCCTATGACTGTGTGTTTTGGATCCGACCCCTGTCACATCCGATTGATGTCAGAGGGGAGGGGCACTATAGTGACTAATGGCACAGAGGAGCGACATCACTAGAAAGCGAGGGCGGGGGGCGGCGGTGTGGTTAGCGTGCTGTGGATTTATAGGCGCTAAGTTAGTGATGATGATCTATAATTAGACACGGCAGCGAGCAGTGCTCCGGACGGCAGCGGTTATACAGCTTACTAATAATATCAGATGTATACTTCTCAGGATGAGTCACGGGGTGGGGGATTATACTGGGTGACATCACAGCACTGGTATGGGTTGTCCTTAAGGGCCTATAAATCTACACAAATGAAGAATTACATCCCCACCCTCATCACTCTGTGTGTCAGTCTTTACTGTAGTTCTGGAATTTCAATCATGAACCAGGAGGCTCAGGATAATCAAGGAGGAGGGACCCATAGCCTCTGATAGATCTAGGTCAGGTCAGAGCTGTCACATGATCACTCCGCTGCCCTGGACCAGGCCCATGTTCATGCCGCCACTCCTGCCCCTGAATCATTGTGTTGGCCTTATAGCAGGGTAATTACCGTAATTACTGTGATTAACAAGCTGGATTTCTCATCGCTCTGCCATGAGGAAATGTCGTTGCATTGTGTAACCGATACTGATTTATCATCATGAGGAAGAGACGGGAACTATCTGTTTCCAGAAAAGCTGGGTGACAGCCAATCGGATTGCTGGTTCCCAGAGATGGTTGTCACTCAGCTTTCCCAGACTCCAGAGCTGCTGGTCTGTCTAGTTAGGCAGTAGTAATACAAATCTGCTGATCAGAAGTCTAGGAAAGCTGGGTGTCTGTATTACGAGGCATGTCATACCCAACTTTCCCAGAACTTTGTTCCCTGTAAATATAAAGTCACTTGTTTTCTATTTAGGCTTTACATCTGTTACTGGGAAAGCTGGGTGACAACCCATATGGCTGCCATGACATGTACATGAATGGCGTTCAGTGAGGTTGTGGGCGGGGCAACATGAGAAATCAATAACTAAAGAGGTGATGTCAGAGGCCGTGATGTCATGATAAGTTGTAAGTAAAGCGTCATCTTGGTGATGGACCAGGGGACCCTCATATAATGGGACACAGCAGATAGGGGGCGCTGACAGGGGGGAAGGGTGCCTTGTACTCCATCTCTCCTCTGCTATTGGTCAGGGCTACACATCGCCATCTAGTCGCACGACTACATCTCGCCTAATGACAGTGAATGGGGTACGGTGTGACACAACCCTGCAGGGTTTCTGTATGACACTGTTCACATTAGTTATGTCTGGCAGTGCAGCATTTATCATCGTAATGTCACACAGCCAAAATATGTGCAGAACATGCAACACAACATGTGATCTGCCCGGCTGCAACGTGTAACACATGGCTATGGGGAATAAGTATAAAACTGGGGGTGAATGTGCAGTATAGTATGGCATCTCAGGTCTCCTGCTCCAGGGTGGGGATCAGGTCCCTCAGGTCTCCTGCTCCGGGGTGGGATCAGGTCCCCCAAGTCTTCTGTTCCGGGGTGGGATTGGAGGCCCCCGGGTCTCCTCCTCCGGGGTGGGATCGGGCCCCCTGGGTCTTCTGCTCTGGGGTGGGATTGGGGGCCCCCAGGTCTTCTGCTCCGGGATGGGATCGGGGCCCCCAAGTCTTCTGCTCCGGGATGGGATCGGGGCCACCGGGTCTTCTGCTCTGGGGTGGGATTGGGGGCCCCAAGTCTTCTGCTCCGGGGGTGGGATCGGGGGCCCCCAAGTCTTCTGCTCCGGGATGGGATTGGAGGCCCCCAAGTCTTCTGCTCCGGGGTGGGATCGGGGCCCCCAAGTCTTCTGCTCCGGGGTGGGATCGGGGCCCCCAAGTCTTCTGCTCCGGGGTGGAATCGGGGCCCCCAAGTCTTCTGCTCCGGGATGGGATCGGGGCCCCCAAATCTTCTGTTCCGGGGTGGGATCGGGGCCCCCAAGTCTTCTGCTCCGGGATGGGATTGGAGGCCCCCAAGTCTTCTGCTCCGGGGTGGGATCGGGGCCCCCAAGTCTTCTGCTTCGGGATGGGATTGGAGGCCCCCGGGTCTCCTCCTCCGGGGTGGGATCGGGGCCCCCGGGTCTTCTGCTCTGGGGTGGGATTGGGGGCCCCCAGGTCTTCTGCTCCGGGATGGGATCGGGGCCCCCAAGTCTTCTGCTCCGGGATGGGATCGGGGCCCCCGGGTCTTCTGCTCTGGGGTGGGATTGGGGGCCCCCAGGTCTTCTGCTCCGGGGGGGATCGGGGCCCCCAAGTCTTCTGCTCTGGGGTGGGATCGGGGGCCCCCAAGTCTTCTGCTCCGGGGGTGGGATCAGGGGCCCCCAAGTCTTCTGCTCCGGGATGGGATCGGGGCCCCCAAGTCTTCTGCTCCGGGGTGGGATCGGGGGCCCCCAAGTCTTCTGCTCCGGGGGTGGAATCGGGGCCCCCAAGTCTTCTGCTCTGGGGTGGGATCGGGGCCCCCAAGTCTTCTGCTCCGGGATGGGATTGGAGGCCCCCAAGTCTTCTGCCCGGGTGGGATCGGGGCCCCCAAGTCTTCTGCTCCGGGGTGGGATCGGGGCCCCCAAGTCTTCTGCTCCGGGGTGGGATCGGGGCCCCCAAGTCTTCTGCTCCGGGGTGGAATCGGGGCCCCCAAGTCTTCTGCTCCGGGATGGGATTGGGGCCTCCAGGTCTTCTGCTCTGGGGTGGGGATCGGGGCCCCCAGGTCTTCTGCTCCAGGGTGGGATTGGAGGCCCCCAGGTCTTCTGCTCCGGGATGGGATCGGGGCCCCCGGGTCTTCTGCTCTGGGGTGGGATTGGGGGCCCTCAGGTCTTCTGCTCCGGGATGGGATTGGAGGCCCCCAAGTCTTCTGCTCCGGGGGGGGGGGATTGGGGCCCCCAAGTCTTCTGCTTCGGGGTGGGATCAGGGCCCCCAAGTCTTCTGCTCCGGGGGGGGAGTTCGGGGCCCCCAAGTCTTCTGCTCCGGGGGTGGGATCGGGGCCCCCAAGTCTTCTGTTCCGGGGTGGGATCGGGGCCCCCAAGTCTTCTGCTCCGGGGGGGGATCGGGGCCCCCAAGTCTTCTGCTCCGGGGTGGGATTGGAGGCCCCCAAGTCTTCTGCTCCGGGGGTGGGATCGGGGCCCCCAAGTCTTCTGCTCCGGGATGGGATTGGGGCCCCCAAGTCTTCTGCTCCGGGGTGGGATCGGGGCCCCCAAGTCTTCTGCTCCGGGGGTGGGATCGGGGCCCCCAAGTCTTCTGCTCCGGGGTGGAATTGGGGCCCCCAAGTCTTCTGTTCTGGGGTGGGGATCGGGGCCCCCAAGTCTTCTGCTCCGGGATGGGATTGGAGGCCCCCAAGTCTTCTGCTCTGGGGTGGGGATCGGGGCCCCCAAGTCTTCTGCTCTGGGGTGGGATCGGGGCCCCCAAGTCTTCTGCTCCGGGGTGGGATCGGGGCCCCCAAGTCTTCTGCTCCGGGGTGGGATCGGGGCCCCCAGGTCTTCTGCTCTGGGGTGGGGATCGGGGCCCCCAGGTCTTCTGCTCTGGGGTGGAGATCGGGGCCCCCAGGTCTTCTGCTCCGGGGTGGGATCAGGGCTCCCAGGTCTTCTGCTCTGGGGTGGGGATCGGGGCCCCCAGGTCTTCTGCTCTGGGGTGGGAGATCGGGGCCCCCAGGTCTTCTGCTCCGGGGGTGGGCATCGGGGCCCCCAGGTCTTCTGCTCTGGGGTGGACATCGGGGCCCCCAGGTCTTCTGCTCCGGGGTGGGATCAGGGCCCCCAAGTCTTCTGCTCCGGGGGTGGGATCAGGGCCCCTAGATCTTCTGCTCCGGGATGGGATCGGGGCCCCCAGTTCTTCTGCGGGGTGGGATCGGGCTAGCGGAAGACTGGGCATCCATGGAGGAGCAGCGGCCGCCATGTGGGAGCCCAGGAGAGGCGAGGGGCGGTGAGGTTTGTTACAGTTGCACCCAGTCTATCCAATCCTCTGTGAGATACAGTACACAAATCTGCAGATCAATGTTCTCTCTTGTCTTGACAGTTGTTACAATGTGTCAGCGCATTGAATGTGCATCAGTCTGGACTGCTCCTCTCCCTGAGGATTATGTAGACTGGATACAACTGTAACAAACCCTCAGCTGTGAGATGTGTTTGGTCAGGAGGGGTTTTAGCCTGAGGATGTGAACAAAAATGTTGTCATTCACTGACATCATCAGAGATCCCGAAAATGGTGACGAACTGAACCACAAAGACCAGGAAGGTGCAAAACTTTATCTATAGGAGGATTACGCAACGTCTTCAAGGATAACTAGGACTGTGTCATGTGACCACGAAGTATAGTCACATGACACACCTGTCACGGTTTGGCGCTAATATCAAAGTATCTACAATGATCAGAAAGATTGAGTTATCTTTCCGACCGGATAGGGCGATGGGGGCGGTGCTAATGTGTACGGGCAGGTGCACACCGCTAGCTCCACCCACCTCCAATAACCCCGCGACTTTCCCTGGTACGGTGTGTCCCACACTGTCATATAACAAGACTGTGACCTTGGACGTGCGCTCCTTGTCCCTACACACCAGGAAAATACTGCAGGAATGCGTCGGCTCCTCTGGGTTAACCCCTTCACTGCTGCCGCTTCATCCTATAATGAAAAGTTCTGCAACTTTCTAATAGACTGTTATTTCTTTACCCTTGCGGGCTCTGATGGGGAATATTCTTGACCTAGTCCTGCTCACACAGCTGAGGGTTTGCCACATTTGTATCAAGTCCAGAAAATCCGCTGAGTAGAACAACCTGATCTCCAGACTGATACATTGTATCTCCCATCTGGCAGCTCGGATACACGGGCTGTGTGCTACATTCACTCCTCGGGTGCAGGGAATCTCTGCGCAGTCTTCATGCATATATTCATGGCAGGAGCCTGGATGGCGGTCTGTGTCACCTGACCCATCCAAATGTTAACAAATAGCTCTAGGAATAGCGGTGTAATCTTTGGCGCTGTGCGTGTATCCGGGATAGGTGTCCAGAGATATAGAGAGGTAACATTGTAGGAGATTCGGCCCTGAGGCTGCCCCCGCGACAGGCTGGCGCTGCACCACCTAGTCATGGCATATAAATAAGGCGACACGTGGGGGATAAGACCCCTCCAAAACTGGGACCATTCAATATAACGTACTATACTGTATTATATCATACCGTACAATATAACGTACTATACTGTATTATATCATACCGTACCATATAACGTACTATACTGTATTATATTATACCGTACAATATAACGTACTATACTGTATTATATCATACCGTACAATATAACGTACTATACTGTATTATATCATACCGTACAATATAACGTACTATACTGTATTATATCATACCGTACAATATAACGTACTATACTGTATTATATCATACCGTACAATATAACGTACTATACTGTATTATATCATACCGTACAATATAAGTCGTTTCCCGTACTATACTGTATTATATCATACCGTACCATATAACGTACTATACTGTATTATATTATACCGTACAATATAACGTACTATACTGTATTATATCATACCGTACTATAACGTACTATTGTATTATATCATACCGTACAATATAACGTACTATACTGTATTATATTATACCGTACTTCTGTATTATATCATACTTAATACTGTATTATATTATAAACCGTACAATAAACGTACTATACTGTATTATATCATACCGTACCATATAACGTACTATACTGTATTATATCATACCGTACCATATAACGTACTATACTGTATTATATCATACCGTACAATATAACGTACTATACTGTATTATATCATAACGTACTATACTGTATTATATCATACCGTACAATATAACGTACTATACTGTATTATATCATACCGTACCATATAACTTACTATACTGTATTATATCATACCGTACCATATAACGTACTATACTGTATTATATCATAACGTACAATACTATACTGTATTATATCATAACGTACTATACTGTATTATATTATACCGTACAATATAACGTACTATACTGTATTATATCATACCGTACAATATAACGTACTATACTGTATTATATCATACCGTACCATATAACGTACTACATCATACACATCACACCATATCATATTGACAACACTTCTCGCAACCTACAGAAATACTGGTCCCTGAATTGCCTGTGTGAATAGCGGTGTACATCTGTGACCGCCGCTCCATTGTCCCATAGGAGTGAATGGAGCAGTGGTCTCAGAGACACACCACCATTCACACAAGGGACTCACGGACCCTCATTCTCACGATCACTGGGGCTTGGACTGTTCGGACTCCCATTAATCAGACACCATTTCCCTATCATGTGGACAGAGGATAAATGCAGGTCCTGGGAAAAACCCTTTAGATAAAAAAAAAGTAAAGTAGCTGTATCCAGCAGTGTGCTACACATCTATCATATTACACAATATCACCTGACTGAGCTATACAATGTCACACTATACCGCACAGTATCATAGAACACTCATACTATAGTTTATCATGCCATGCCACATTATACTGTATCATATTACATCATATCATATAATGTCACATCATATTATATATCACACCATATAATATAATATCACATCATATAACATTACATCATATATAACACCATATAATATCACATCACATGACATCATATATTACACATCGTATCATATCACATAAAATCCTGGAAGAGTGAAGAAATCAGGTGATACCTTTTAGAGGCTAACTGAGTATATTTATAAGTAAGCTTTCAGGAGTACTCGCTCCCTTCATCAGACATGGTGTGATACAAGAACTGAAAATTAACAGATTTTTATACACATGGTTTTCAAAGCATTTTAGAGTCCTTAAAAAAAATTGCAATCTAAGTAGAGAAGTTATTTACAACAGGTCAAAAAAAACAGTCTGGAAACTTGTGGTGCGTGACGGAGGGATCAGTAATTCTTGCTGTTATCTGTTTGCTATCAGGAGGTGATTTGTGTCCCTCACAGGTCATACATAGTGTGATTTGAAGCTGGCATGAATATTGAGTTCAGTTCATGGTTCAAACATAGTGTGACATGAAGCTGGCATGAATATTAAGTCCAAATTGCAGAGTTTGAAATTTTTGCATAAATTTGTACTCCATTTCTTTCCTTTTCTCCTGTGTCTTAAAATGTTCCATTAAAACCACAACCCGCAAATCTTCAATAGAGTGGTTTTCTCCGGAGAAATGTGCGGCCACTGGGAGATCGGTTCTGCTGTTATTAATGGTGGATATGTGTGAGTTCATGCGCTGACTGAGTCTCTGCAATGTGTGTGCAATGTCCCACCACAGGCCTCTATGTGGGGGAAACAGGGCAGAGACTCAGTCAACGAATGAACTCACACAGATCCACCATTAATAACCGCAGAACAGATCTCCCAGTGGCCGCACATTTCTCCGGAGAAAACCACTCTATTGAAGATTTGCGGGTTGTGGTTTTAATGGGACATTTTAAGACACAGGAGAAAAGGAAAGAAATGGAGTACAAATTTATGCAAAAATTTCAAACTCTGCAATTTGGACTTAATATTCATGCCAGCTTCATGTCACACTATGTATGACCTGTGAGGGACACAAATCACCTCCTGATAGCAAACAGATAACAGCAAGAATTACTGATCCCTCCGTCACGCACCACAAGTTTCCAGACTGTTTTTTTGACCTGTTGTAAATAACTTCTCTACTTAGATTGCAATTTTTTTTTAAGGACTCTAAAATGCTTTGAAAACCATGTGTATAAAAATCTGTGAATTTTCAGTTCTTGTATCACACCATGTCTGATGAAGGGAGCTAGCTAGTACTCCTGAAAGCTTACTTATAAATATACTCAGTTAGCCTCTAAAAGGTATCGCCTGATTTCTTCACTCTTCCACTACTTTCAATGGCTAACACGGTACAACATTATACACATAAAATCCTAACATACTTTATTATACCATATCATATATCATCATTATATTATACTATATTGTATCATACCAGACCATATTATAGCATCGTACCATTATATCATATCGCTCCATATCATAGTATCGCACCGTCTCACTCCATATCGTAGTATCGCACCGTCTCACTCCATATCATAGTATCGCACCACATCATAGTATCGCACCGTATCACTCCATATCATAGTATCGCACCACATCATAGTATCACTCCATATCATAGTATCGCACCGTCTCACTCCATATCGTAGTATCGCACCGTCTCACTCCATATCATAGTATCGCACCACATCATAGTATCACTCCATATCATAGTATCGCACCGTATCACTCCATATCATAGTATCGCACCGTATCACTCCATATCATAGTATCGCACCGTATCACTCCATATCATAGTATCGCACCGTATCACCCATATCATAGTATCGCACCACATCATAGTATCGCACCGTCTCACTCCATATCATAGTATCGCACCACATCATAGTATCACTCCATATCATAATATCGCATCGTATCACTCCATATCATAGTATCGCACCGTCTCACTCCATATCGTAGTATCGCACCGTATCACTCCATATCATAGTATCGCACCGTCTCACTCCATATCATAGTATCGCACCGTCTCACTCCATATCATAGTATCGCACCGTATCACTCCATATCATAGTATCGCACCGTGCTCACTCCTTATCATAGTATCGCACCGTCTCACTCCATATCATAGTATCGCACCACATCATAGTATCACTCCATATCATAGTATCGCACCGTCTCACTCCATATCGTAGTATCGCACCGTCTCACTCCATATCATAGTATCGCACCGTATCACTCCATATCATAGTATCGCACCGTCTCACTCCATATCATAGTATCGCACCCACCCATATCATAGTATTGCACCGTCCATATCATAGTATCGCACCGCCTCACTCCATATCATAGTATCGCACCGTCTCACTCCATATCATAGTATCGCACCACATCATAGTATCACACCGTATCACTCCATATCATAGTATCGCACCACATCATAGTATCACTCCATATCATAGTATCGCACCGTATCATAGTATCGCACTCCATATCATAGTATCGCACCACATCATAGTATCACTCCATATCATAGTATCGCACCGACCACCCATATCATAGTATCGCCCGTCACTCCATATCATAGTATCGCACCGTACCCCACATCATAGTATCGCACCACATCATAGTATCGCCCGCTCCCCCTATCATAGTATCGCACCACATCATAGTATCCCCATATCATATATCGCACCGTACCCCCAATCGTGTACGCCCGTCTCACTCCATTCGTGATCGCCCGTCCCCCATCGTGTATCGCACCGTATCACTCCATATCATAGTATCGCACCACATCATAGTATCACTCCATATCATAGTATCGCACCGTATCATAGTATCACTCCATATCATAGTATCGCACCGTATCATAGTATCACTCCAATCATAGTTCGCCCGTATCTGTTCCTCCATATCATAGTATCGCACCGTTCATAGTATCACTCCATATCATAGTATCGCACCACATCACAGTATCGCATCGTATCGTAGTATTATACCCTGACAAGTCATGTAACATAGTAGCACGTCACCTACTAATACAAAGCACCAAATTTCCAAAACTGTTATGGAACTACAAGTCTCCTAATACCCAGCAGTCCCAGAACTAGAACCAACATCAGTAATAGATCTAGAACCAAAACTAAACCTTGTACCCACAGGTCGCCCTCATCTCTGATGGAAGTCCCTCTTAAGAAAGTTACTTTTTTCAGGATCCCATCCCATCTCCCCCCAGTGTGCCCAGCGCTCCTCACCTTGTTCACCTCGTCCAACCTTAATTCCTGCTGCGCTTTCAGGAGGCCAAAGGCTTTCCCCACCTGTGTACAAGAAAGGAGAGAGACTGAAGAAAAGGTCTACATCATCACACAGGACCCCAAACCATAGGAGGACTCAGTGTCTACATCATCACACAGGACCCCAAACCTTAGGAGGACTCAGTGTCTACATCATCACACAGGACCCCAAACCTTAGGAGGACTCAGTGTCTACATCATCACACAGGACCCCAAACCTTAGGAGCTCTCAGCGCCTACATCATCATACAGCACCCCAAACCTTAGGAGGTCTCAGTGTCTACATCATCACACAGGACCCCAAACCTTAGGAGGACTCAGCGTCTACATCATCACACAGGACCCCAAACCTTAGGAGGTCTCAGCGCCTACATCATCACACAGGACCCCAAACCTTAGGAGTAACACAGCACCCCAAACCTTAGGAGGTCTCAGCGTCTACATCATCACACAGGACCCCAAACCTTAGGAGGTCTCAGCGTCTACATCATCACACAGGACCCCAAACCTTAGGAGGACTCAGCGTCTACATCATCACACAGGACCCCAAACCTTAGGAGGTCTCAGTGTCTACATCATCACACAGGACCCCAAACCTTAGGAGGAACCCCCAAACCTTAGGGGTCTCAGCGTCTACATCATCACACAGGACCCCAAACCTTAGGAGGACTCAGCGTCTACATCATCACACAGGACCCCAAACCTTAGGAGGACTCAGTGTCTACATCATCACACAGGACCCCAAACCTTAGGAGTAACACAGCACCCCAAACCTTAGGAGGTCTCAGCGTCTACATCATCACACAGGACCCCAAACCTTAGGAGGTCTCAGTGTCTACATCATCACACAGGACCCCAAACCTTAGGAGGTCTCAGCGTCTACATCATCACACAGGACCCCAAACCTTAGGAGGACTCAGCGTCTACATCATCACACAGGACCCCAAACCTTAGGAGGACTCAGCGTCTACATCATCACACAGGACCCCAAACCTTAGGAGGACTCAGTGTCTACATCATCACACAGGACCCCAAACCTTAGGAGGAACACAGCACCCCAAACCTGGGGTCTCAGCGTGTACATCATCACACAGGACCCCAAACCTTAGGAGGACTCAGTGTCTACATCATCACACAGGACCCCAAACCTTAGGAGGTCTCAGCGTCTACATCATCACACAGGACCCCAAACCTTAGGAGGTCTCAGCGTCTACATCATCACACAGGACCCCAAACCTTAGGAGGTCTCAGCGTCTACATCATCACACAGGACCCCAAACCTTAGGAGGTCTCAGCGTCTACATCATCACACAGGACCCCAAACCTTAGGAGGACTCAGTGTCTACATCATCACACAGGACCCGAAACCTTAGGAGGTCTCAGTGTCTACATCATCACACAGGACCCCAAACCTTAGGAGGACTCAGTGTCTACATCATCACACAGGACCCCAAACCTTAGGAGGTCTCAGCGTCTACATCATCACACAGGACCCCAAACCTTAGGAATCACACAGTACCCCAAACATTAGGAGGACTAATTGTCTACATCATCACGCAGGACCCAAACCTTAGGAAGTCTCAGCGTCTACATCATCACACAGGACCCCAAACCTTAGGAGTAACATAGCACCCCAAACCTTAGGAGGTCTCAGCGTCTACATCATCACACAGGACCCCAAACCTTAGGAAGTCTCAGCGTCTACATCATCACACAGGACCCCAAACCTTAGGAGTAACATAGCACCCCAAACCTTAGGAGGTCTCAGCGTCTACATCATCACACAGGACCCCAAACCTTAGGAAGTCTCAGCGTCTACATCATCACACAGTACCCCAAACATTAGGAGGACTAATTGTCTACATCATCACGCAGGACCCAAACCTTAGGAGGACTCAGTGTCTACATCATCACACAGGACCCCAAACCTTAGGAGGACTCAGTGTCTACATCATCATACAGGACCAAACCTTAGGAGGACTCAGCGCCTACATCATCACACAGGACCCCAAACCTTAGGAGGTCTCAGCGTCTACATCATCACACAGGACCCCAAACCTTAGGAGGTCTCAGCGTCTACATCATCACACAGGACCCCAAACCTTAGGAGGTCTCAGCGTCTACATCATCACACAGGACACCAAACCTTAGGAGGTCTCAGCGTCTACATCATCACACAGGACCCCAAACCTTAGGAGGTCTCAGCGTCTACATCATCACACAGGACCCCAAACCTTAGGAGTAACACAGCACCCCAAACCTTAGGAGGACTCAGCGTCTACATCATCATACAAGACCCCAAACCTTAGGAGGTCTCAGCGTCTACATCATCACACAGGACCAAACCTTAGGAGGTCTCAGTGTCTACATCATCACACAGGACCCCAAACCTTAGGAGGTCTCAGCGTCTACATCATCACACAGGACCCCAAACCTTAGGAGGTCTCAGTGTCTACATCATCACACAGGACCCCAAACCTTAGGAGGACTCAGTGTCTACATCATCACACAGGACCCCAAACCTTAGGAGGTCTCAGCGTCTACATCATCACACAGGACCCCAAACCTTAGGAGGTCTCAGCGTCTACATCATCACACAGGACCCCAAACCTTAGGAGGTCTCAGCGTCTACATCATCACACAGGACCCCAAACCTTAGGAGGTCTCAGCGTCTACAACATCACACAGGACCCCAAACCTTAGGAGGTCTCAGCGTCTACATCATCACACAGGACCCCAAACCTTAGGAGGTCTCAGCGTCTACATCATCACACAGGACCCCAAACCTTAGGAGGTCTCAGCGTCTACAACATCACACAGGATCCAAACCTTAGGAGGTCTCAGTGTCTACATCATCACACAGGACCCCAAACCTTAGGAGGTCTCAGCGTCTACCTCATCGCACAGGACCCCAGCTCAGGACTTTGGAGGTCTCAGTGTCCGCCCCTGTCTCTGATTTCTTAGGGGGACACTTTTCAGTTACTTTTACCTTGTGTGTTGTTGTTACAAGTCATGCTGAGTGCTGTGCTGTGACTTCCTTCAAGACTGGATTCTGATCTTCTGAGCTGCCAAATGCAGGCGCCTCAGTCTCCTTGGAGCAGATGGCTACAGGAACCGCTCACATTGGCTGCTGTATCCAGCCCTGCCCAGCTAACTCAGCCCTCATGCCTTCTTACTCATCCCCAGAGCTTCTACATTAGCATACCACCCCCTGCTGGTGGATAATAAGAATGCAACGAACTGCCTAGAATTCTATTCACTGACACCATTCCTAATTATTGTCAATATTTAAGTTGATAAATTGGTCCAACCTCTTGTTCTTTAGCCCTATATGTGTATTTTTGTCCGTATTTATGGCTACCTTAACATGGCTGACACAGCGCCCCCCTTGTCCAAGGCCTGTGGATGAAGTTGCAGTATCGGTTACAGCCTCTTGAGAATGGCGCTGTGTCTGCCATGTTTTTGCTTTAGGTGCTTTCTTGTGAGTTTGGACACCTGGTCACCATTCCTCCAGAAGGTCCTGCCTTCCATGGTGACTCTGGCCTCTCTTTGGTCGGCTCGTCACTGCCGCCATTGTCTCCAGCCATCTTTTTTGCCCATCGTTGTCTTTAGTTTATCCGATAAACAAATGATCTTATCCTATAGACTTATTTTAAGAACTGTAAATTTGTCTTGTGCCTGGTGTCAGACCCCATTACGGTCCCCTAAAATCTCTGTTACCTAGAGGTTGCCATGTCTAAGATCCACGTGACTCCACAGCTAGGCTGCAGCCTGTACATGACTGCTAGATGCCAAGTTCGTGCTCACCCTGGAATCTGCCCAGGGACCCCTCAGCTTAACAACATCTAGTGACCTGGGTGCGGGGAGAGGGACTGATGGAGTGTCCACCAGCACTCCGCTCACTAACTGGTCATACACATTACTACACACTGTGTACAACAGGTGGCGCCATACTATGTTTGTAAATGTCAGAACATTTTTTAACATCATGTAATTGGAAAACATTGGTAGCGGGGTCCGTGCTTAGGAGGATTATTGGCACTTTGAGTGGTATCGGGCCCCAGCAGAGATGGTGCAATAATTCAGCCATACACAGCAGGTATTTATTATGCTTACTTATATAGCGCCATCATATTCCGCAGCGCTTTACAGACATTGACAGTCACTGTCCCATATAGGGCTCACAATCTACATTCCCTATCAGGATGTCTTTGGAATGTGGGAGGAAACCGGAGTACCCGGAGGAAACCCACGCAACCATGGGGAGAACATACAAACTCCTTACAGATGTTGTCCTTGGCAGTATTCGAACCCAGGACTCCAGCGCTGCACGGCTGCAGTGGTAACCACTGAGCCACAGTACTGCCCATGCTGCTCAGGTAACTGGACAGGTGTTAGGACAGCAGGTCTTTACAGGGCACCGTACTTGGTGGTTTCACTCCTTACAGAGGCAAACAGACTAGTGTAATGGTCTCCAACAGAATATTCTTGATAGCAGTCGCCACTAATAATAGCACACAGTCCAAAACTAGCCCACATGTGCAGTCTCACACAGCATACCCCTCTTTCCCTTGGTTGAACTATCAGGTGGCAACTGCAGTGGCAGCCACATTGTTTCATCCTTACAGCAATTTGTACATATGGCCATCGCTCAGTACACACCTCAGGTAGTCAGGACTTGGTCTCTCACCAGTCTCTGTAGTCTCAGTAGTCAGGACTTGGTCTCTCGCTTGTCTCTGTAGTCTCAGTAGTCAGGACTTGGTCTCTCGCCAGTCTCTGTAGTCTCAGTAGTCAGGACTTGGTCTCTCGCTTGTCTCTGTAGTCTCAGGTAGTCAGGATTTGGTCTTTCGCCAGTCTCTGTAGTCTCAGTAGTCAGGACTTTTGGTCTCTCGCCAGTCTCTGTAGTCTCAGTAGTCAGGACTTGGTCTCTCACCAGTCTCTGTAGTCTCAGTAGTCAGGACTTGGTCTCTCGCCAGTCTCTGTAGTCTCAGTAGTCAGGACTTGGTCTCTCACCAGTCTCTGTAGTCTCAGTAGTCAGGACTTGGTCTCTCACCAGTCTCTGTAGTCTCAGTAGTCAGGACTTGGTCTCTCACCAGTCTCTGTAGTCTCAGTAGTCAGGACTTGGTCTCTCACCAGTCTCTGTAGTCTCAGTAGTCAGGACTTGGCCTCTCGCCAGTCTCTGTAGTCGGTGGTCCACCAGTCTCTGTAGTTAGTCAGGACTTGGTCTTTCGCCAGTCTCTGTTTTTTGAGTCTCAGTAGTCAGGACTTGGTCTCTCGCCAGTCTCTGTAGTCTCAGTAGTCAGGACTTGGTCTTTCGCCAGTCTCTGTAGTCTCAGTAGTCAGGACTTGGTCTCTCCGCGCTGCCAGTCTCTGTAGTCTCAGTAGTCAGGACTTGGTCTCTCGCCAGTCTCTGTAGTCTCAGTAGTCAGGACTTGGTCTCTCGCCAGTCTCTGTAGTCTCAGTAGTCAGGACTTGGCCTCTCGCCAGTCTCTGTAGTCTCAGTAGTCAGGACTTGGTCTCTCGCCAGTCTCTGTAGTCTCAGTAGTCAGGACTTGGTCTCTCGCCAGTCTCTGTAGTCTCAGTAGTCAGGACTTGGTCTCTCGCCAGTCTCTGTAGTCTCAGTAGTCAGGACTTGGTCTCTCGCCAGTCTCTGTAGTCTCAGTAGTCAGGACTTGGTCTCTCGCCAGTCTCTGTAGTCTCAGTAGTCAGGACTTGGTCTCTCACCAGTCTCTGTAGTCTCAGTAGTCAGGACTTGGTCTCTCACCAGTCTCTCTAGTCTTAGGGTTACAGTCCACTAATCTCTTTAAATAGGACCTTTCATGTCCTCATCGATGTCCGCGCTGTAGTATAGTAGACTTGGTCTCTCGCAGTCTTGTGTCTGTGGGTTGTCTCTCCCAGTCTGTGCTCAGTAGTAGGACTTGCTCTCAATTCTGCGCACTGTCGCTTCTCCCAGTATGCTATGCTCCCCGTTGTAGTCTCAGATAGTCAGTATTATTTTTGGCACCAATGTCTCCCCATTGTCAGGCAGGCCTTACAGCTTAGCATCATCGCTGGGCGGTAAGTAAGGCCCCCGCTCTGACCATATTCTTCCATCTCTAGCACTTGGTCTCTCACCAGTCAGTGGTGGTGGTCTCTCCCTCTGTGTCTCGTGTCGCTTGTCTCTCCCGTTCTAGTCTTGGTTCTCCCTTTTCTCTCTCTTCCCCCCCCCTCCCCTCCCTCCCCCCTTTTTTCCCCCCCCCCTCCCGGGGCCGCCGCGGGGGGGCGCCGCCGGGGGGGGGGGGGGGGGGCCCGGACCATTTTTTCCCATGGATTTGTACAGTCAGTGGGGTGTTCCTCACCGCCCAGGGATGACACTAGGCTATAAGACCTGCCCTTCTGACAGTGGGGAGGTATTGGTGCCGAAATTAACGGCAACCATAATCTCCACCACCGAGGCGCATACTGGGGAGTGACAGTGCGCTGAATTCAGAGCACTGTTGACTGTCTAGTAGAATATAATACGGCACATCGATGGGGACATGAAAGGTCCTGTGTAACAGTCCAGGTATGTCTCAGGTGCTGTCACTTTATCGGGTCTCAGGGTTCACCCGTCGCCAGTGTCTCCCGTCACTGCTGTTATGGGTGTTGCACCTGTCTAGGTGCTCTGCTCTTCTCTGGAGTGCTGTGCCTATTTTTGAGCATTGCATTTCCCTTTGCTAACCATCTACTTCTTTATTTAGAGTCAGGTCTTCATCAGGACGCTGCATGTGGCGGCTTCATAGTCACCCTGTCATGTGACCTAGACTCACCTCCGCGATGCACCGCACACCTTAAAGCTATAGTGACTTGCTCCAATCCGTCTGTCTCTTCATGTCATCCCAGACATCAAATATCGATGGCATTTACATTTCTCTTTTCTTCATTCACAAAAATAAGCTGTTAACCCTTCTATCCCTGAAAGCATTCTTACTGTGCAGCGTTTTTTTCCCACACCTGCTTAAAACGTTTGCACCACACTGTGTGTCATTCTGGGTATGTGGAAAGTTGGGTGACTCTCAGTGCTACGGTTTTACGCTGGTGTTACTTTGCAGTAGACCTGGGGCAGCCGACAACTATGGCCACATGTGGGTATTGGTCCCGCTGACTCAGCTCTGGTGTCAGCGACTTTGTTGTTAATGTAATGGATGCAGAATAATGTCCATGAACAACTCGCAGTCCAGAAGTTTCCGTAATCTCCATTCCAGCGGGAGGATCCATGAATCAGGTGTGACTCACAGATCCATCATGGACTCTTCATCTGCCCTGGAGATGACAATGAGCGTCCCGGCCGCACGGTTAATCTGACACATTTTGGATTAGTGAGCATCTGTTTGCATATATCTTGGCGCCCGGCCGAGAGCAGTTCTTGGGGACTGCAGCAGAGGACGCAGAATAATGTTTGTTTGAGGCTGCGGTATAGATTGTCAGAGGCGTCCGCTCATCCTCCTCAGTACAGGGATTAGAGCTTTACGCCTACGAGTAAATAAAGATGGGGGTCTAGGGGGGAGGGGGACAAGGACAAGGAGGCCGGACAAGACTTCTAGGAGACTTTGTGCATGAAAGTTCTTCATCTGCCTTACTTACAAGGAATAGTCTCCATAAACCCTAATACTGACACGTTCCAGACGACCTCAATCAATGCTAGATACACAGAACACATCGGAGTGCAGACGTGTCAGACTTATTCATGGTTCTCTATATCCGCCGGATCCTTATGGCCATTACTCTGACTTATGGACTTTAGATATTAGATGTTGGCCGAACATTTATCTGACACTGCCTCATCTATACACGTTTGACCCAGCTAAGTGTCCTTGTGTTGTCGATGGGTAGAGTGGAGTAAGTCGCTACCAGACCCCTCTGTCCCCCTCTAGATTCATCTGTACCCCTCTAGTTTTCCTCCTCCAGACCCCTCTATCCCCTCCATATTTCTTTGTTCCCACCTCAAGATTCCTCTGTCCCCTCCCCCTAGACTCCTCGGTCCCCTCCCATTAGAGTCCTCTGTCCCCTCCCCATAGACTCCTTTGTCCCCTCCCCCTAGACTCCTCCCCCCCCTTTCTCCTCCCCCTAGACTCCTCTGTCCCCTCCCCCTAGACTCTAGACAGGCTATGGAAAAGAGGACAGTTTTTAGGGCACAAAAAGGAGATCCTTTTCCTAATGCCAAGGTCCTTTAAGACAGAGGACACAAGTTCAGGTGGTGTGGTTGTCGCCGCCCATCCCCCACCTGACAGTGCCTGTATCCACACACAGATATTTACTGGGTGGAAATGCCCTTTAAGAAAACGGCTCTGCTCTCAGTACACAGAGCTCCGGCAGACGTCCAGGAAGTGAGGCGATCACTCAGGGGGCTGCGGCTGATCCGAGCTCATCTCCACCCAACAGATGTTTAAACCAGGCGTCAAGGACCTTAAAATGTTGTGCGTTGCGAGCTGACACGTCCCCTGCGCCAGTAAACAGCCGCGCAGCCTCCAGCTATTCATTCCCTCTCACTTACACCCACCCAGAACAAACGAGAAATGACCTCAAATAGGGAGTTAACACCAAACAAGCAAGGAATACAAAACCTAAAGAGGCGAGGAGCGGCGCAAGCGGATCAGATATTCTGAGCATGAACCACAAAACACTCAGAAATGGAGAATAAAGAGACGCGAGGCTGAGAACGCCTCAAACATTCAAGAGGAATCTCTGGCACAGAACAGCCCCAGAGTGATATACACCTACAAATAAAGCAACAGCCCAACAATAGTGATAATGTACAACCCAGGGGGTCGGCCAAAGATCAAAGGGATCGATCACTAATATACTGTAGAGGTGAGAATGTACCAATAGTCCCAATTATGTAGGGTGGTAATTATGCAATATTGGGAGTGTTCTCAGGTGGAAATGGGTGGGGCAGGTGCTGGGGCCCACAGCTCCTGGGGGCCACTAAAGGTTTGCAATACAGATGAGAGCATGCATTGCCGGAGAACAAGCAGCGTTGTGGATTTCATTATCACTTAGCGCTCTTAGCACCCCATCGCACCGCTTGCGTCCTGGCACCTCACCAAAATTAACATTGGTGGACAAAGGTAGGGGACACAAAAGGACTAATATGCTTTACTGGGACATAGCGGGTCATTATACTGTGCTGGGATATAAGGGGACCATTATACTATGTAGGGGCAAAAGGAGGCCATTATACTGCGTGGAGGTGTAAGAGGGCCAATTTGCTGTGTGGGCACATAAGGGAGCTATTATACTATATGGGGGCATAAGGGGGCCATTATACTATGTGGGGGCAAAAGGAGGCCATTATACTGCGTGGAGGTGTAAGAGGGCCAATATGCTGTGTGGGCACATAAGGGAGCTATTATACTATATGGGGACATAAGGGGGGCATTATACTATGTGGGGGCAAAAGGGGGCGTTATACTGTGTGGGGCATTATACTGTGTAGGGGCAAAAGGAGGCCATTATACTGTGTGGAGGTGTAAGAGGGCCAATATGCTGTGTGGGCACATAAGGGAGCTATTATACTATATGGGGGCATAAGGGGGGCATTATACTATATGGGGGCATAAGGGAGCGTTATACTGTGTAGGGGCAAAACTGGAGAATTATACTACAGTATATTGGAGCATAAGGAGGGCCATTATAATATGCGGGGGCAGTTATGGAAGCATAAGAAGATGTTATATTGTGTAAGGGGCACAAAGGGGCATTATATTTTGTGTGGAGGTATAAAACAGGGCATTATACTGTGTGGGGGGCACTAAGAGGGTCACAATCTATAGTAGTTGCATCTCATGTACATGAGGCGGCCCAGCGATTTTACACCCACAATATGTCATTTATCACTGCGAGTCTTACCAATGGTTTCCAATACTAAGGCTGGACCTGGAGAAGACCAACGGCCAGTCCGGCAGGGTTCCTGCTGGGTGTCATAGCTGCGCCATCTTATAGAGGAGCAAACTGAAGCTCCCTGGGTGGTACCACACAAAACTGGAGCCAGCTCTGACATATCTTTCCCAAACCTGGAGTTTGTTACAATGTATCAGCGCAGGTAAAATGCCTGACATTCTATAGAGGCACAACCTGAAGCTCGGGGGCCCCAATGACAAGTCTGTGATGGGGCCCCTACTTACCTTGTGCCATTTAGATTAGTGTTGTATTTTATGTGGCAGAATGACCATTGGGGGCCCCTGAGGGTCCAGTGCTCAGTAACAGCTTCTGTGCCCCCTATAACTGCACCCCTGTAGACTGGATACAACTGTAACAAACCCTCAGCTCTGAGAACAGTTACAGTCATTAAAATGGTGAAGAAATGTAACACAGAATATATGGAGAACGCTTCATGACATAACATAGAAAAGGGGATCCCGGGACCTGAGAGAGACAGCTGAATGGAGAGGACGTGGCCGCTGTGTAGAAGCCATAAATGTCCCTATGACAACTCTGAAGTGACCAGAGCACAGGACAGTGGCTTTTGTTATAGGGACAGCGAAGAAGATGACAAAAAGTAACCCAAAGGGAACAATCCAGAGAAAAGACTAGAAGAACCTGCACTGCAAAATTAAGATTTCCAGCTATTGGGAGACTACAACCCCCAGCATGCCCTGACAGGCAGTCTGGAGCTCCTAAGTCATGCTGGGTAAAGCTTCATTATTAAGTGCTGTGTTCCAGGCGAGGACGTGGGATGAAAGCTCGTGAAAGGCGTAAGCAGCGGGAATCTCTCCGCAGTCTTCTCTGTCACCACCTGCTGCGGATTTTACCTTTATTCAGGTCATTCATTTCCAGTTACCAATATCTACAATAACCAAATATACATGAAGGCGAAATGTACCAAGTCTGCAGCGGGGGAGGTGGTGGGGGGGCAGGGGGGCTAATCTGTACAACGACACTATTATCCCCGGATTGCAGAGCTGGCCTCTCTGCCTGCTAACTAGATTTAGGATTTAGTGTCAGCTCTCATGAGATCCAGGGATGCTGAGACAGACACCTCTCCATGGAGGAGCGAGCGGAGGAGGGAGAGAGAGAGAGAGAGAGAGAGAGGTGTCACCACCTGTTCAGTCTGAGAGTCTGCAGAGACAACTACACACCAAGTAATTACCAGACACTCACAGTCTAATAACTGCTCGTATCCCACCGAGACTGCAGGAGAAGTACACTATATATATATATATATATATATATATATATATATATATATATATATATACATATATATACAAGCAAAACAGGGGAAATACTGCCCCCTGTGTTCAAGATCAGAACTACTATACACCTACTCCATGTACACAAATATAACTACTATAATACTGCCCCCTATGTACAAGAATATAACTACTATAATACTGCTCCTATGTACAAGAGTATAACTACTATAATACTGCTCCTATGTACAAGAATATAACTACTATAATACTACTCCTATGTACAAGAATATAACTACTATAATACTGCCTCCTATGTACAAGAATATAACTACTATAATACTGCTCCTATGTACAAGAATATAACTACTATAATACTACCTCCTATGTACAAGAATATAACTACTATAATACTGCTCCTATGTACAAGAATATAACTACTATAATACTTCCCCTATGTACAAGAATATAACTACTATAATACTGCCCCTATGTACAAGAATATAACTACTATAATACTACTCCTATGTACAAGAATATAACTACTATAATACTGCTCCTATGTACAAGAATATAACTACTATAATACTGCCCCTATGTACAAGAATATAACTACTATAATACTGCTCCTATGTACAAGAATATAACTACTATAATACTACCTCCTATGTACAAGAATATAACTACTATAATACTGCTCCTATGTACAAGAATATAACTACTATAATACTTCCCCTATGTACAAGAATATAACTACTATAATACTGCCCCTATGTACAAGAATATAACTACTATAATACTTCCCCTATGTACAAGAATATAACTACTATAATACTGCCCCTATGTACAAGAATATAACTACTATAATACTACTCCTATGTACAAGAATATAACTACTATAATACTATTCCTATGTACAAGAATATAACTACTATAATACTGCCCCTATGTACAAGAATATAACTACTATAATACTACCTCCTATGTACAAGAATATAACTACTATAATACTGCCCCTATGTACAAGAATATAACTACTATAATACTACCTCCTATGTGCAAGAATATAACTACTATAATACTGCTCCTATGTACAAGAATATAACTACTATAATACTACTCCTATGTACAAGAATATAACTACTATAATACTGCTCCTATGTACAAGAATATAACTACTATAATACTACTCCTATGTACAAGAATATAACTACTATAATACTGCCCCTATGTACAAGAATATAACTACTATAATACTACCTCCTATGTACAAGAATATAACTACTATAATACTGCTCCTATGTACAAGAATATAACTACTATAATACTGCTCCTATGTACAAGAATATAACTACTATAATACTATTCCTATGTACAAGAATATAACTACTATAATACTGCCCCTATGTACAAGAATATAACTACTATAATACTACCTCCTATGTACAAGAATATAACTACTATAATACTGCTCCTATGTACAAGAATATAACTACTATAATACTGCTCCTATGTACAAGAATATAACTACTATAATACTGCTATGCACAAGAATATAACTACTATAATACTACTCCTATGTACAAGAATATAACTACTATAATACTGCTTCTATGTACAAGAATATAACTACTATAATACTACCTCCTATGTACAAGAATATAATTACTATAATACTGCCCCTATGTACAAGAATATAACTACTATAATACTGCCCCTATGTACAAGAATATAACTACTATAATACTACACCTATGTACAAGAATATAACTACTATAATACTACCTCCTATGTAAAAGAATATAACTACTATAATACTACACCTATGTACAAGAATATAACTACTATAATACTGCTCCTATGTACAAGAATATAACTACTATAATACTACACCTATGTACAAGAATATAACTACTATAATACTGCTCCTATGTACAAGAATATAACTACTATAATACTGCCTCCTATGTACAAGAATATAACTACTATAATACTGCTCCTATGTACAAGAATATAACTACTATAATACTGCTCCTATGTACAAGAATATAACTACTATAATACTACTCCTATGTACAAGAATATAACTACTATAATACTGCCTCCTATGTACAAGAATATAACTACTATAATACTGCTCCTATGTACAAGAATATAACTACTATAATACTGCTCCTATGTACAAGAATATAACTACTATAATACTACACCTATGAACAAGAATATAACTACTATAATACTGCTCCTATGTACAAGAATATAACTACTATAATGCTACCTCCTATGTACAAGAATATAACTACTATAATACTGCCCCTATGTACAAGAATATAACTACTATAATACTGCCCCTATGTACAAGAATATAACTACTATAATACTGCCCCTATGTACAAGAATATAACTACTATAATACTACCTCCTATGTACAAGAATATAACTACTATAATACTGCCCCCTATGTACAAGAATATAACTACTATAATACTGCCCCCTATGTACAAGAATATAACTACTATAATACTGCCCCCTATGTACAAGAATATAACTACTATAATACTACTCCTATGTACAAGAATATAACTACTATAATACTACCTCCTATGTACAAGAATATAACTACTATAATACTGCCCCCTATGTACAAGAATATAACTACTATAATACTGCTCCTATGTACAAGAATATAACTACTATAATACTGCCCCCTATGTACAAGAATATAACTACTATAATACTGCTCCTATGTACAAGACTATAACTACTATAATACTGCTCCTATGTACAAGAATATAACTACTATAATACTGCTCCTATGTACAAGAATATAACTACTATAATACTGCTCCTATGTACAAGAATATAACTACTATAATACTGCCCCTATGTACAAGAATATAACTACTATAATACTGCCCCTATGTACAAGAATATAACTACTATAATACTACACCTATGTACAAGAATATAACTACTATAATACTACCTCCTATGTACAAGAATATAACTACTATAATACTACACCTATGTACAAGAATATAACTACTATAATACTGCCCCTATGTACAAGAATATAACTACTATAATACTACACCTATGTACAAGAATATAACTACTATAATACTGCTCCTATGTACAAGAATATAACTACTATAATACTGCTCCTATGTACAAGAATATAACTACTATAATACTACTCCTATGTACAAGAATATAACTACTATAATACTGCCCCCTATGTACAAGAATATAACTACTATAATACTGCTCCTATGTACAAGACTATAACTACTATAATACTACCCCCTATGTACAAGAATATAACTACTATAATACTGCTCCTATGTACAAGAATATAACTACTATAATACTGCCTCCTATGTACAAGAATATAACTACTATAATACTACCTCCTATGTACAAGAATATAACTACTATAATACTGCCCCCTATGTACAAGAATATAACTACTATAATACTGCTCCTATGTACAAGAATATAACTACTATAATACTGCCCTCCTATGTACAAGAATATAACTACTATAATACTGCTCCTATGTACAAGAATATAACTACTATAATACTACTCCTATGTACAAGAATATAACTACTATAATACTGCCCCTATGTACAAGAATATAACTACTATAATACTGCTCCTATGTACAAGACTATAACTACTATAATACTGCTCCTATGTACAAGAATATAACTACTATAATACTACCTCCTATGTACAAGAATATAACTACTATAATACTGCTCCTATGTACAAGAATATAACTACTATAATACTGCTCCTATGTAAAAGAATATAACTACTATAATACTGCTCCTATGTACAAGAATATAACTACTATAATACTGCCCCTATGTACAAGAATATAACTACTATAATACTGCCCCTATGTACAAGAATATAACTACTATAATACTACTCCTATGTACAAGAATATAACTACTATAATACCACCTCCTATGTACAAGAATATAACTACTATAATACTACACCTATGTACAAGAATATAACTACTATAATACTGCTCCTATGTACAAGAATATAACTACTATAATACTACACCTATGTACAAGAATATAACTACTATAATACTGCTCCTATGTACAAGAATATAACTACTATAATACTACCTCCTATGTACAAGAATATAACTACTATAATACTGCCCCCTATGTACAAGAATATAACTACTATAATACTGCCCCCTATGTACAAGAATATAACTACTATAATACTGCCCCCTATGTACAAGAATATAACTACTATAATACTACCTCCTATGTACAAGAATATAACTACTATAATACTGCCCCCTATGTACAAGAATATAACTACTATAATACTGCCCCCTATGTACAAGAATATAACTACTATAATACTGCTCCTATGTACAAGAATATAACTACTATAATACTACCTCCTATGTACAAGAATATAACTACTATAATACTGCCCCCTATGTACAAGAATATAACTACTATAATACTGCTCCTATGTACAAGAATATAACTACTATAATACTGCCCCCTATGTACAAGAATATAACTACTATAATACTGCTCCTATGTACAAGACTATAACTACTATAATACTACCTCCTATGTACAAGGATATAACTACTATAATACTGCTCCTATGTACAAGAATATAACTACTATAATAATACCTCCTATGTACAAGAATATAACTACTATAATACTGCTCCTATGTACAAGAATATAACTACTATAATACTGCTCCTATGTACAAGAATATAACTACTATAATACTGCCCCCTATGTACAAGAATATAACTACTATAATACTGCTCCTATGTACAAGAATATAACTACTATAATACTGCCCCCTATGTACAAGAATATAACTACTATAATACTGCTCCTATGTACAAGAATATAACTACTATAATACTGCTCCATGTACAAGAATATAACTACTATAATACTACTCCTATGTACAAGAATATAACTACTATAATACTGCCCCTATGTACAAGAATATAACTACTATAATACTACACCTATGTACAAGAATATAACTACTATAATACTACTCCTATGTACAAGAATATAACTACTATAATACTACCTCCTATGTACAAGAATATAACTACTATAATACTGCCCCCTATGTACAAGAATATAACTACTATAATACTGCCCCCTATGTACAAGAATATAACTACTATAATACTGCCCCCTATGTACAAGAATATAACTACTATAATACTGCCCCCTATGTACAAGAATATAACTACTATAATACTACCTCCTATGTACAAGAATATAACTACTATAATACTGCCCCTATGTACAAGAATATAACTACTATAATACTGCCCCCTATGTACAAGAATATAACTACTATAATACTGCCCCCTATGTACAAGAATATAACTACTATAATACTGCTCCTATGTACAAGAATATAACTACTATAATACTACCTCCTATGTACAAGAATATAACTACTATAATACTGCTCCTATGTACAAGAATATAACTACTATAATACTGCTCCTATGTACAAGAATATAACTACTATAATACTACTCCTATGTACAAGGGTATAACTACTATAATACTGCTCCTATGTACAAGAATATAACTACTATAATACTACCTCCTATGTACAAGAATATAACTACTATAATACTGCTCCTATGTACAAGAATATAACTACTATAATACTACCTCCTATGTACAAGAATATAACTACTATAATACTGCTCCTATGTACAAGAATATAACTACTATAATACTGCTCCTATGTACAAGAATATAACTACTATAATACTACTCCTATGTACAAGAATATAACTACTATAATACTGCTCCTATGTACAAGAATATAACTACTATAATACTGCTCCTATGTACAAGAATATAACTACTATAATACTACCTCCTATGTACAAGAATATAACTACTATAATACTGCTCCTATGTACAAGAATATAACTACTATAATACTACCTCCTATGTACAAGAATATAACTACTATAATACTGCTCCTATGTACAAGAATATAACTACTATAATACTGCTCCTATGTACAAGAATATAACTACTATAATACTACCTCCTATGTACAAGAATATAACTACTATAATACTGCTCCTATGTACAAGAATATAACTACTATAATACTGCTCCTATGTACAAGAATATAACTACTATAATACTGCTCCTATGTACAAGAATATAACTACTATAATACTGCCCCCTATGTACAAGAATATAACTACTATAATACTGCTCCTATGTACAAGAATATAACTACTATAATACTGCTCCTATGTACAAGAATATAACTACTATAATACTGCTCCTATGTACAAGAATATAACTACTATAATACTGCTCCTATGTACAAGAATATAACTACTATAATACTACCTCCTATGTACAAGAATATAACTACTATAATACTGCTCCTATGTACAAGAATATAACTACTATAATACTGCTCCTATGTACAAGAATATAACTACTATAATACTGCCCCCTATGTACAAGAATATAACTACTATAATACTGCTCCTATGTACAAGAATATAACTACTATAATACTGCTCCTATGTACAAGAATATAACTACTATAATACTACTCCTATGTACAAGAATATAACTACTATAATACTGCTCCTATGTACAAGAATATAACTACTATAATACTACCTCCTATGTACAAGAATATAACTACTATAATACTGCTATGTACAATAATATAACTACTATAATACTGCTCCTATGTACAAGAATATAACTACTATAATACTGCCCCCTATGTACAAGAATATAACTACTATAATACTACCCCTATGTACAAGAATATAACTACTATAATACTGCTCCTATGTACAAGAATATAACTACTATAATACTACTCCTATGTACAAGAATATAACTACTATAATACTACCTCCTATGTACAAGACTATAACTACTATAATACTGCCTCCTATGTATATATGATGTGTTTGCGGTGCGTTGGGTACTAGTGTGAGGTTATTTTGTCTATATAGGAGTATAACAATCTGACACCGGTCGTATTACTTGTGTCTGCGCCGCGTTCTGCTGGTCACATGGTCCTGCGGTAGTTTCTAACATCACATCTATTTAGCTAGAACAAGGACCCCATGACACGTTCGGCATATGGAGCGGTGAGATTCATGGCGGGTGTCAGCAGGTAACATCTGGGGTCTATATCTCTTTCTGCCGCCCTGTCTATTATTTATGGGACTTTTCGGAGCCGCCAGGTACGGGTTCTGTGGTCCTCCAGACGCGCGGAGGGGTCGGCCATCGCTCGCCTGCTTATTTCTTTTATGAATCTTAGTCAAAGTGTCACATTGAGTAATGGGGATCTCTGCTTTACCGCCCAGCCGCCGTATTTCCATGTCTGGAGTCGTCCCCTGTCCCATATATTTGACAATGGGCCGCGGATGGATTTTCGCCGGATGGCAGACCCTCCTCCGTGGAATTTTTTGTATTACGTAAATTATTACCGCCTCGTAATTCTGCTCTCTCTGTTTTAACTTTTATCGTTGATTCGCCGCTGGCAAAAAAGTACATTTTGTCCTCGTTGGCCTTTGTCTACATGTAGAGAACGTTCTGGCAGTAGATCTCTATGGCGGCACTCCGCTAACTACCTTAAAGGGATATCCTGTTGGATAGCAAAGGTTCAGCATTATCTTTACTGATCTGCTGCTGTGTTACTTGCCTGAGGTCACCGCTCTCCTGCCATGTGACTACTTACCTGCAGCAATAGTGTCAGAGCAGAGTTGTCAGACCTGGGTTTCGGTCTTTCTCTTAAAGGCATACAGATCTGGAGTCCACAGTGTTCAGGATAATCCTGCAGATATTACCGGAGCAAGTCTGACAACAATATTTCCGCAATCCTCCTGACAACAGACCAGTTTTGGGTGTAATATTCCTTTAACGATTCAGGGGGGAGGGGCAGGGTCGTGCAGTCACTTAGAATCCGCCGCGTCCTTCTCCGGATCGCTAGCAGAAGGCGTATAATTAACTCGTCATATTACCGTATGATGGAATTGTTGGTATATGATCCGGGCCGCAGGTGGCTGCGATTCTACAGTATGAATGACAACCGCACTGCGGTGAATTAACAGCCGGGAAGGGGGAGGGGCTACGAGAGCGACGACCACCGCTGAGCACAATTTGCCCAGTGCTGGTGTTACTGAGGGTCTATCAAGTTTGGGGCGAAGGTTCCCATAGCGAGAAAATTTTGCGTTGTCCATCGGATTGGCGATAAATCGGATGGACATCCGCATATTTTATAGCAGGCTGTAAGAAGCGACTATTACACAGAGTGGTTTTTGTTACAATGTAACATTATCAGATAACGCCACAATGTTGCACAACAGCTGCACTATTTATCACGCAGATGTACCAGGATAACCTTGTAATCTAGCGCAGCTTTGGCGACTTTAGTCCGCTGTAGTCCCGCTGTGTCCATGGCAGCTCGGGGTACGGGGACAATCCACCTTGGGGCATCCAGGCCCCGATTCAAAGTGACCCCTAATAAATTGCCCTCCCCTGAAGCTGCCCTTGCTCTGTTATTGCCCCCTGCACATGACGCCCAATCTCTCCCTGATCCGCGGCCTTGTATTAATATTTATCGCCCTGATTTCCTCTTCTCGCCGGCAGTCGTAATTCTTCCGCTGTGTGTGGCGCTCCCTGCCCTTGGTTGTCAGGATTTATGTCCAGGATATATACATTGTGTCAGATGATTTCCTCTCTTGTATTTTATCCCTGCAACACCAGACATTAACTATTCGGTACTCTGGGAAAGTTGGGTGTGAGCTCTTGGAGTCTATATTGATGGTCACTCAGCTTTCCCAGAAGATGACAAACAAGGCACTGATTGTGTAGATCTGTGCTTCCCGGCCTATGACTCACCAGTTGTTACAAAACTACAACTACTCGCATGCCCTGACAGCAGGAACTTGTAGTCTCGCCACAGGGTAGTCGACACTAGGACTAATTAGTCCTGAACAGTGATTATTACTTCCACAATCTACACTGCAGGGGGCAGCAGTGAGCGCAGTAGAAAGAGAGCGTGAAATCTGTGCTCAGCCCTGAAGCATGATGGGAGTGATGATCAGACTGAGAAGGAGAGATGTAGTGAGTGATACTTCTAACACCACCGTCTAACCGAGGAAGGATCCTGGCGCCACTCATAATATTATCTGCAGTGAATGGAGTTGCCCTTTAAGCCCATAAACACACTTTATGGCATCACAGCAAAATGTATAGAGGAACAAGTCACAGGAGACCGATACAGCTTCATCCCACTGCCATCAGCAGATTGTCACCCCCTCCCCTGTACTCGTGATTGGTCCCTGGAGATCAGTAGTGTTAGCAATGCTAATTATATTCGATTCCACTTAAGGTGAAAGAAGGAGAGGACGCCAAAACTAACTACATGAACTTACAGTCTGTATTATACTCCAGAGCTGCGCTCACTATTCTGCTGGTACAGTCAGTGTGTACATACATTACATTACTTATCCTGTATTATACCCCAGAGCTGCACTCACTATTCTGCTGGTACAGTCAGTGTGTACATACATTACATTACTTATCCTGTACTGATCCTGAGTTACATCCTGTATTATACTCCAGAGCTGCGCTCACTATTCTGCTGGTGCAGTCACTGTGTACATACATTACATTACTTATCCTGTATTATACTCCAGAGCTGCGCTCACTATTCTGCTGGTGCAGTCACTGTGTACATACATTACTTATTCTGTATTATACTCCAGAGCTGTGCTCACTATTCTGCTGGTACAGTCACTGTGTACATACATTACATTACTTATCCTGTATTATACTCCAGAGCTGCGCTCACTATTCTGCAGGTACAGTCACTGTGTACATACATTACATTACTTATCCTGTATTATACTCCAGAGCTGCGCTCACTATTCTGCTGGTACAGTCACTGTGTACATACATTACATTACTTATCCTGTACTGATCCTGAGTTACATCCTGTATTATACTCCAGAGCTGCGCTCACTATTCTGCTGGTGCAGTCGCTGTGTACATACATTACATTACTTATCCTGTATTATACTCCAGAGCTGCGCTCACTATTCTGCTGGTGCAGTCACTGTGTACATACATTACTTATTCTGTATTATACTCCAGAGCTGTGCTCACTATTCTGCTGGTACAGTCACTGTGTACATACATTACATTACTTATCCTGTATTATACTCCAGAGCTGCACTCATTATTCTGCTGGTGCAGTCACTGTGTACATACATTACATTACTTATCCTGTATTATACTCCAGAGCTGCGCTCACTATTCTGCTGGTACAGTCACTGTGTACATACATTACATTACTTATCCTGTATTATACTCCAGAGCTGCGCTCACTATTCTGCTGGTACAGTCACTGTGTACATACATTACATTACTTATCCTGTACTGATCCTGAGTTACATCCTGTATTATACCCCAGAGCTGCGCTCACTATTCTGCAGGTACAGTCACTGTGTACATACATTACATTACTTATCCTGTATTATACCCCAGAGCTGCACTCACTATTCTGCTGGTACAGTCAGTGTGTACATACATTACATTACTTATCCTGTACTGATCCTGAGTTACATCCTGTATTATACTCCAGAGCTGCGCTCACTATTCTGCTGGTGCAGTCACTGTGTACATACATTACATTACTTATCCTGTATTATACTCCAGAGCTGCGCTCACTATTCTGCTGGTGCAGTCACTGTGTACATACATTACTTATTCTGTATTATACTCCAGAGCTATGCTCACTATTCTGCTGGTACAGTCACTGTGTACATACATTACATTACTTATCCTGTATTATACTCCAGAGCTGCGCTCACTATTCTGCAGGTACAGTCACTGTGTACATACATTACATTACTTATCCTGTATTATACTCCAGAGCTGCGCTCACTATTCTGCTGGTACAGTCACTGTGTACATACATTACATTACTTATCCTGTACTGATCCTGAGTTACATCCTGTATTATACTCCAGAGCTGCGCTCACTATTCTGCTGGTGCAGTCGCTGTGTACATACATTACATTACTTATCCTGTATTATACTCCAGAGCTGCGCTCACTATTCTGCTGGTGCAGTCACTGTGTACATACATTACATTACTTATCCTGTATTATACTCCAGAGCTGCGCTCACTATTCTGCTGGTGCAGTCACTGTGTACATACATTACATTACTTATCCTGTATTATACTCCAGAGCTGCGCTCACTATTCTGCTGGTGCAGTCACTGTGTACATACATTACATTACTTATCCTGTACTGATCCTGAGTTACATCCTGTATTATACTCCAGAGCTGCGTTCACTATTCTGCTGGTGCAGTCACTGTGTACATACATTACATTACTTATCCTGTACTGATCCTGAGTTACATCCTGTATTATACTCCAGAGCTGCGCTCACTATTCTGCTGGTACAGCACTGTGTACATACATTACATTACTTATCCTGTTTATACTCCAGAGCTGCACTCACTATTCTGCTGGTGCAGTCACTGTGTACATACATTACATTACTTATCCTGTACTGATCCTGAGTTACATCCTGTATTATACTCCAGAGCTGCGCTCACTATTCTGCTGGTACAGCCACTGTGTACATACATTACATTACTTATCCTGTACTGATCCTGAGTTACATCCTGTATTATACTCCAGAGCTGCGCTCACTATTCTGCTGGTGCAGTCACTGTGTACATACATTACATTACTTATCCTGTACTGATCCTGAGTTACATCCTGTATTATACTCCAGAGCTGCGCTCACTATTCTGCTGGTACAGTCACTGTGTACATACATTACATTACTTATCCTGTACTGATCCTGAGTTACATCCTGTATTATACTCCAGAGCTGCACTCACTATTCTGCTGGTGCAGTCACTGTGTACATACATTACATTACTTATCCTGTATGTCCTGGTTCTCCTGTATTATACTCCAGAGCTGCACTCACTATTCTGCTGGTGCAGTCACTGTGTACATACATTACATTACTTATCCTGTACTGATCAGATACAGTTTGCTCAGTGGCGCCCCCTCTGCTGTGTTCCCTACTTTGTATGTACACATGACATGTTACAGATTCTGCCCCATCTTTACCCCGCACGGCCCCTCCTGTGGCCCCGGGCCCCCTCCACCACATTCATTGTCCTCTTCTCCGGCTCCAGCTGAGCCATCTGATTGTAATGTGGAGAATGAATGTGATTTACGGGTTTAATCTCTCGCTGTAATCTCTTGGGCGCCATCGCCACCGTCTCCGCATTACCGCCTTTTATTTTCTGTGTTTTGCTCTCTATAAGAAGTCGCTTTCGGATGTTTCGCCCTCCAGGTTGTGGGAGCTGCACAGCAAAAAATACACAAAACTCCCCCCTTTATTAGCTGCAGCGTCGCCCACACGTGTAACCCACTCTGCCCACCGCCCGCGGCCCGGGATTAGAATGCAAATATTTGCTGCCAAACACAGATGGATGAGAATAAATGGCGCTTAATGGCGGTGCTGCAGGTCGTACCCGATCGTAACGCCTTCCTCCATGCTGATCGCTGGTGCATTTATACGGCTGAACACAATAGAGGAAAAGACCCCCATAATTTCCAATGATCACACATGGGGTGAGGGTAATTGTGCAGCCAGACTGCCAGGTGTCATATCAGCTCTGACCAGCAGGTGGCGGACTCGTGTCACACATCGGCCCGTCTGCTGCAGACATCCACAATGGCTCTTTGGGGACCAGTCAAATAAAGACCTTTGTCACTGATCTGGAGGAGTCTTGGCTGATTCCTTCCAGCGGCAGTAAACTTGTTCATATTCGCAAACCATTTGTTTTCCTGGAAGCGCTCAATCTCACCGAATTTTGAAAGCAATGATACTGACGGTCGGAGCGGTTGGCGGGGGCCTCGGGTGTCACAAGCCTCGTTCACACTCAGACTCTAATGTAATCTCACTGTATGGGATTTGATTTGTTTCAATCGTATAAATGTATCATCAAAACAAGGAGAAAAAACGCCAAATGGAAACCACATAAAAAGCGCCACATAGTGTAATACAGGAGAGCGGGCAACGTAGACTAATCATCAGAGTGTCGTATGCAGAGTGGACAGTATTATAGTAGTTATATTCTTGTACATAGGGGACAGTATTATAGTAGTTATATTCTTGTACATAGGAGGTAGTATTATAGTAGTTATATTCATGTACATAGGAGGTAGTATTATAGTAGTTATATTCTTGTACATAGGGGGCAGTATTATAGTAGTTATATTCTTGTACATAGGAGTAGTATTATAGTAGTTATATTCTTGTACATAGGGGGCAGTATTATAGTAGTTATATTCTTGTACATAGGAGTAGTATTATAGTAGTTATATTCTTGTATATAGGAGGTAGTATTATAGTAGTTATATTCTTGTACATAGGGGGCAGTATTCTAGTAGTTATGTTCTTGTACATAGGAGCTGTATTATAGTAGTTATATTCTTGTACATAGGAGCAGTATTATAGTAGTTATATTCTTGTACATAGGAGGTAGTATTATAGTAGTTATATTCTTGTACATAGGAGGTAGTATTATAGTAGTTATATTCTTGTACATAGGAGTAGTATTATAGTAGTTATATTCTTGTACATAGGAGCTGTATTATAGTAGTTATAATGTTGTACATAGGAGCAGTATTATAGTAGTTATATTCTTGTACATAGGAGGTAGTATTATAGTAGTTATATTCTTGTACATAGGGGGCAGTATTATAGTAGTTATATTCTTGTACATAGGGGGCAGTATTATAGTAGTTATATTCTTGTACATAGGCGGTAGTATTATAGTAGTTATATTCTTGTACATAGGAGCAGTATTATAGTAGTTATATTCTTGTACATAGGAGCAGTATTATAGTAGTTATATTCTTGTACATAGGGGACAGTATTATAGTAGTTATATTCTTGTACATAGGAGCAGTATTATAGTAGTTATATTCTTGTACATAGGGGGCAGTATTATAGTAGTTATATTCTTGTATATAGGGGGCAGTATTATAGTAGTTATATTCTTGTACATAGGAGGTAGTATTATAGTAGTTATATTCTTGTACATAGGAGCAGTATTATAGTAGTTATATTCTTGTACATAGGAGCAGTATTATAGTAGTTATATTCTTGTACATAGGGGGCAGTATTATAGTAGTTATATTCTTGTACATAGGAGGTAGTATTATAGTAGTTATATTCTTGTACATAGGGGGCAGTATTATAGTAGTTATATTCTTGTACATAGGAGGTAGTATTATAGTAGTTATATTCTTGTACATAGGAGGTAGTATTATAGTAGTTATATTCTTGTACATAGGAGCAGTATTATAGTAGTTATATTCTTGTACATAGAGGTAGTATTATAGTAGTTATATTCTTGTACATAGGGGGCAGTATTATAGTAGTTATATTCTTGTACATAGGAGGTAGTATTATAGTAGTTATATTCTTGTACATAGGAGGTAGTATTATAGTAGTTATATTCTTGTACATAGGAGCAGTATTATAGTAGTTATATTCTTGTACATAGGAGCAGTATTATAGTAGTTATATTCTTGTACATAGGAGGCAGTATTATAGTAGTTATATTCTTGTACATAGGAGCAGTATTATAGTAGTTATATTCTTGTACATAGGAGGTAGTATTATAGTAGTTATATTCTTGTACATAGGAGGCAGTATTATAGTAGTTATATTCTTGTACATAGGGGGCAGTATTATAGTAGTTATATTCTTGTACATAGGAGTAGTATTATAGTAGTTATAGTCTTGTACATAGGAGCAGTATTATAGTAGTTATATTCTTGTACATAGAGGTAGTATTATAGTAGTTATATTCTTGTACATAGGGGGCAGTATTATAGTAGTTATATTCTTGTACATAGGAGGTAGTATTATAGTAGTTATATTCTTGTACATAGGAGGCAGTATTATAGTAGTTATATTCTTGTACATAGGAGCAGTATTATAGTAGTTATATTCTTGTACATAGGAGGTAGTATTATAGTAGTTATATTCTTGTACATAGGGGGCAGTATTATAGTAGTTATATCCTTGTACATAGGGATATTATAGTAGTTATATTCTTGTACATAGGAGCAGTATTATAGTAGTTATATTCTTGTACATAGGAGGTAGTATTATAGTAGTTATATTCTTGTACATAGGAGTAGTATTATAGTAGTTATATTCTTGTACATAGGGGGTAGTATTATAGTAGTTATATTCTTGTACATAGGAGCAGTATTATAGTAGTTATATTCTTGTACATAGGAGGTAGTATTATAGTAGTTATATTCTTGTACATAGGAGCAGTATTATAGTAGTTATATTCTTGTACATAGGAGGTAGTATTATAGTAGTTATATTCTTGTACATAGGAGTAGTATTATAGTAGTTTGTGTTATATTCTTGTACATAGGGGGTAGTATTATAGTAGTTATATTCTTGTACATAGGAGCAGTATTATAGTAGTTATATTCTTGTACATAGGAGTAGTATTATAGTAGTTATATTCTTGTACATAGGAGCAGTATTATAGTAGTTATATTCTTGTACATAGGGGGCAGTATTATAGTAGTTATATTCTTGTACATAGGAGGTAGTATTATAGTAGTTATATTCTTGTACATAGGGGGCAGTATTATAGTAGTTATATTCTTGTACATAGGAGCAGTATTATAGTAGTTATATTCTTGTACATAGGAGCAGTATTATAGTAGTTATATTCTTGTACATAGGAGCAGTATTATAGTAGTTATATCCTTGTACATAGGAGCAGTATTATAGTAGTTATATTCTTGTACATAGGAGGTAGTATTATAGTAGTTATATTCTTGTACATAGGGGCAGTATTATAGTAGTTATATTCTTGTACATAGAGGTAGTATTATAGTAGTTATATTCTTGTGACATAGGAGCAGTATTATAGTAGTTATATTCTTGTACAGGGGTGTTTTTGGGTTTTTTTGTTAGAGGCAGTATTATAGTAGTTATATTCTTGTACATAGAGGTAGTATTATAGTAGTTATATTCTTGTACATAGGGGCAGTATTATAGTAGTTATATTCTTGTACATAGGGGTAGTATTATAGTAGTTATATTCTTGTACATAGGGGCAGTATTATAGTAGTTATATTCTTGTACATAGGAGTAGTATTATAGTAGTTATATTCTTGTACATAGGAGCAGTATTATAGTAGTTATATTCTTGTACATAGGAGCAGTATTATAGTAGTTATATTCTTGTACATAGGAGCTAGTATTATAGTAGTTATATTCTTGTACATAGGAGCAGTATTATAGTAGTTATATTCTTGTACATAGGAGCTAGTATTATAGTAGTTATATTCTTGTACATAGGAGGTAGTATTATAGTAGTTATATTCTTGTACATAGGAGCAGTATTATAGTAGTTATATTCTTGTACATAGGGGGCAGTATTATAGTAGTTATATTCTTGTACATAGGGGCAGTATTATAGTAGTTATATTCTTGTACATAGGGGCAGTATTATAGTAGTTATATTCTTGTACATAGGAGCAGTATTATAGTAGTTATATTCTTGTACATAGGAGCAGTATTATAGTAGTTATATTCTTGTACATAGGAGCAGTATTATAGTAGTTATATTCTTGTACATAGGAGGTAGTATTATAGTAGTTACATTCTTGTACATAGGAGCAGTATTATAGTAGTTATATTCTTGTACATAGAGGTAGTATTATAGTAGTTATATTCTTGTACATAGGAGGTAGTATTATAGTAGTTACATTCTTGTACATAGGAGTAGTATTATAGTAGTTATATTCTTGTACATAGGAGCAGTATTATAGTAGTTATATTCTTGTACATAGGAGCAGTATTATAGTAGTTATATTCTTGTACATAGGAGGTAGTATTATAGTAGTTACATTCTTGTACATAGGAGTAGTATTATAGTAGTTATATTCTTGTACATAGGAGCAGTATTATAGTAGTTATATTCTTGTACATAGAGGTAGTATTATAGTAGTTATATTCTTGTACATAGGGGGCAGTATTATAGTAGTTATATTCTTGTACATAGGGGCAGTATTATAGTAGTTATATTCTTGTACATAGGAGCAGTATTATAGTAGTTATATTCTTGTACATAGGAGCAGTATTATAGTAGTTATATTCTTGTACATAGGAGGTAGTATTATAGTAGTTATATTCTTGTACATAGGAATAGTATTATAGTAGTTATATTCTTGTACATAGGAGTAGTATTATAGTAGTTATATTCTTGTACATAGGAGGTAGTATTATAGTAGTTATATTCTTGTACATAGGGGGCAGTATTATAGTAGTTATATTCTTGTACATAGGAGGCAGGTATTATAGTAGTTATATTCTTGTACATAGGAGGTAGTATTATAGTAGTTATATTCTTGTACATAGGAGCAGTATTATAGTAGTTATATTCTTGTACATAGGGGGCAGTATTATAGTAGTTATATTCTTGTACATAGGAGCAGTATTATAGTAGTTATATTCTTGTACATAGGAGGTAGTATTATAGTAGTTATATTCTTGTACATAGGAGGTAGTATTATAGTAGTTATATTCTTGTACATAGGGGCAGTATTATAGTAGTTATATTCTTGTACATAGGTGTAGTATTATAGTAGTTATATTCTTGTACATAGGAGTAGTATTATAGTAGTTATATTCTTGTACATAGGAGCAGTATTATAGTAGTTATATCCTTGTACATAGGAGCAGTATTATAGTAGTTATATTCTTGTACATAGGAGCAGTATTATAGTAGTTATATTCTTGTACATAGGAGCAGTATTATAGTAGTTATATTCTTGTACATAGGAGCAGTATTATAGTAGTTATATTCTTGTACATAGGGGGCAGTATTATAGTAGTTATATTCTTGTACATAGGAGCAGTATTATAGTAGTTATAGTCTTGTACATAGGAGTAGTATTATAGTAGTTATATTCTTGTACATAGGAGCAGTATTATAGTAGTTATATTCTTGTACATAGGAATAGTATTATAGTAGTTATATTCTTGTACATACAGGCAGTATTATAGTACTTATACTCTTGTACATGGGGGCAGGTTTCTGCTGTTGCACATATGTTGCTTCTTGATCTAGTATTGCACATCCTATTCTTGTCTCTCCCTCTGACCCTCTGTCACATTCGCCATTGTCTGCTTTGCGCTTTCTGGTAATCTCCCGCTGCGCTCCTTGTGTTAGTGTAATGAGCTGATGTCTTTGCTCTTCCACTATGTAATAATTATTTCAGTGCCGGTCGTTTCTTTACTGTAATTGAGTGGAAAACATAAGCAGTCTTTGTGCTGCAGGTGAAGTGGATGATGGGAGGAGGATTCGCGGTGTTCGCATCGCCTGCAGATAATTTGGTTACTTCTGTGTCACTGACGTTCATGTTCTTGAGATCATCGGTCAGAGAATATTAGTGACTTCTCTTCTTCATGACTGTCGGAGTCTTCGCTGTCACTATGGATTATGTATGACATGTCAATATCTCATATTAATGCTTTTGTTTAAATTCGGCGTTGACTCCAGTCGTCTGGCTCCACCCATTCATTGAGGCTCCTCCCCCCGCATCAGTCCAAAGGTCACACCCCAGAGCCAATGATCCCTGTGTCCTTCTCTCTCTGGGTTGGTGGGGGTCACTGGTGGATCCAGTCCACATCTTGGCGTTGACATTGACGTTGCTTATTAAGTAACTGGCGCCAATTTTCCAAAATCTAGCAAAGAAGCAACAAAACTTTTTGTGTTCATCGTTGAGTCTTTATAATGTCTTCCCGGCGTCCTGAGCTGAATCTCGTATTCTGAGAAGGTTTTGGGGCCGGTTGTCGGGACACATTTTATTCAGAGTGAGCCACTTGACGGCTTCAGAAGAGATTTTCTATGAAATTGGACTCTTCAGACTGGAATGTTCTTCTCCTTTGCGCCTCCATTAGATACGTGAATGTATTTTGCTGTGTCTTAGAGGACAGGAGCGGTTCCCGAGACACGTAGACATAAGCAAATGGCGCCAGGATGGAAATTGCCCCTGACTGGTTATTGTCTGTGACTCCACCATCATTACCCTAGAAAGGTGCCGGATTGTTCTAGGATCGGCGCCATGGACTGTAGTGCAAATGCGCAATTTATCAGCGCGATTACGCCATTAGACGCCAACCAGTATCATTCGCACTGCAGAAACATCCCCAGCCTTGGAGGCAGAATCGTGAGGGCAAAAAAAAACTAGGAAAAAAACGACTTCGATTATTTGTTTTTCACATAGGATGTGCCAAGGTAGTGTTCGCACCCGGGCCCTGGTGACTGAGGGGCCACGTAAGACAACACTAGTGGTTTAAATGGCGCGTGGCAGGTGGGGGCCCTGTTACAGATATTGCATCAGGGCCGTGGAGCGCCCGGACTGACCCCATGTAACAATGGCGGCGCTCAGTCTTTGTGGACGTCTTGGGAGTTGCGACCGTTGCTGCAGCCTTGAGTGGAATGTAGCGTAATGCACAAGGTAGTCCTATGGGACGCAGCCGCACATGTCATGCTCCATCTCGCCACACGCGTAACCTGTCTAGTCCAAGAGTCGAGGGAAAAAGTTGCAAAAATCTAATTTTAAAGGGTCTGAACAGACTATTTCTCGGCAGGATTCTTCAGATCCCGCAGGTCTACCAGGTCATTTTTGATTGCGCCATTTTGCAACCGTCTGATCATGCGGCAGATTATTTTGCTATTCATAGGAAAGCGATTCATCTTGGCGGAAATCAGCGCCATTGTATAAATCTCGCCACTATGAATGGCGATTACCACCAGGAATGGAATGGATTAGAATCGTCTCCGTTGGGTCATGCTGTGAAGGGTTAATGGCGGTGAGGTCAGGACAGATGCTGCAGATCATTCGCGTGAGATAAATCCGTTTCAGCGCGGATGATCTGGGATGCAGCGCGGCACCTGAGCTACGAGGATCTACACGCTCTCATGCACTGAATTATTCAACAAGCTGAGAGGAACACGCAGTGCCGAGCTGACGCAACCCCAAGAGCTGGCCATCGACAGGAAGTCGACCATAGATCAATTTGTATCAAACAAAAAGCTGCAGCCTGTTACACTGTAACGAGTCATTTTGCCTCCTGTGCCCGCTCCAGCAGGGAGACAAGACGCCTGTGCAAGACAATCAGATGGCACATGTGGTGAGGGCGCCCCGGCATTACATGGCAGATGTGGAGGAACATCTGGCGCCCCCAGCTGACATGTGACACTGTGCGCCACCTGCTCTGCGCCATGGACTTATCACACATACACAGCTGCCAGGCTGTCAGAGTGGCCTCAACGGGCAGGAGAGGAGGAGCAGCACTCACATCTGTATAACAGACTGGAAGATGGATCTGGATAGGGAAGTTTACAATCTAATCCACTGTCATGCAATATATCACCCCCATCATTTTACAGCTGTCTAATCTCCCTATATCACACACATGTATCACTCCCATCATCCCTGACCCCAGGAGCTCACAATCTAATCTCCCTATATCTAACACCATGTATCACTCCCATCATCCCTGACCCCAGGAGCTGACAGTCTAATCTCCCTATAGCTAACACAGTGTATCACTCCCATCATCCCTGACCCCAGGAGCTGACAATCTAATCTTTATATCACACACAATGTATCACTCCCATCATCCCTGACCCCAGGAGCTGACAGTCTAATCTCCCTATAGCTAACACAGTGTATCACTCCCATCATCCCTAACCCCAGGAGCTGACAATCTAATCTCCCTATATTACACACAGTGTATCACTCCCATTATCCCTGACTCCAGGAGCTGACAATCTAATCTCCATATATTATACACACAATGTATCACTCCCATCATCCCTGACCCCAGTAGCTCACAATCTAATCTCCCTATATCACACACCATGTATCACTCCCATCATCCCTGACCCCAGGAGCTGACAATCTAATCTCCCTATATCACACGCAATGTATCACTCCCATCATCCCAGACCTCAGGAGCTGACAATCTAATCTCCCTATATCTAACACAGTGTATCACTCCCATCATCCCTGACCTCTGGGATCCAGACCTCTGAAGACGGGAAATAAAGAAAATCCCTATTTCCAGATTTGCTGAATTAGAAAGGTTCTGCTATAAATTCCACTTTTCACAACCTGCCGGCTCTTGGCTCGCTTTTTCTGTGTTTTCCCCAGAGTATTGCACGAGCCCTCCCCCACAACCAAAAGAGAAAGAACAATTCTTATTATAATGGCGTCTGGAATAGAAACCCTCTTGGCTTCTATGGGGATGTGCGGTCCGCAGTCCTATCTTGGCTGCAGCAGCTGTGCCCACCTGGCCGTCACCCCACTCCAAGTGCGGTCATGTGGCCGGTCCCAGCAGACCTCCCATAAGTCACTAGTGTCACCTTTAGACACTCAGGCACATTGAGCAGCAGAGAAGACAACAGGTGTTGGGAATTTAAGAAGGAAGCAGACGGGGGGCGCCCCCCACCCCTGCAGCCGCCGCCGCTGCTCATCTGCCAACCAGGGAGCCATAAGCAATTCATCTCTCCGAGCCCGGACTGGCAGCAGCTCAGGCTGTCAGATGCCGGCTCAATATATGCTAATGGGGCTTTGAAAATGTGGAGCTGTGGGATCAGGCTTAGGAGCTCCCTAATACCTTTATAATGCACGGACAGACCCCCGCCCGCCCCCACCCTCCTATATCGCTGCTCCCCAGGCACGAGCAGAGGCACCGAGCAGGAAAAAAGTTGGAAAGAGTATAAGTAGAAAAAAAAAAATTGAAGATAAAAAGGAAGACGAGGAGGGGTAAAGAAATAAGCGGCGTAGATAACGTGGAGGCGATATGGCGGGAAGGAGATAGGACAAGCGCAATCCTTGTAATGTCACTGCCAGAGATAATGGGGAGCGAGCCAGTACATGGAATAATGTAAGTGCTCCAAATCGAGCCATACCGTGATCTGAAGCCCAAGGAGCTGACAATCTAGTGGGGGGAGAGGGCGGACATCAATGAGGGGTCTGTGCGGGCCGGGCCCAGAGTAATATGGTGGCCATTATTATCCCGGTAGAGGTGGTCACCCAGCTTTCCCATAGAGCAGACAAGTATGTAGGAGTAGAGGGTGTATCATTGGGCAGGCTCAGTGTTCAGGACTCCAGGAAAGCTGGGTATAACTGAGATGGCATCTAAGTACTGGGATATATTGGGGGAGGGGGCTTTACATGAGATTTGTAGGAACCCGACATACCGATGGTTAAGAGGAGTGAATACAGAGAGTGAGAGAGGGGGTGGAGGGGGGTATCAGCGGTACTAGAGGTCCGACTCAGGTATGTACAGGTGGAGGCGCCCCAGGCACTGAGAATTAATACCCCCTATTATAATCTGTGCCATAGAGTACCTACATAATAAATATTACCGTACAGTACCTACATAATTACCATACAGTACCTACATAATAAATATTACCGTACAGTACCTACATAATAAATATTACCGTACAGTGCCTACATAATAAATATTACCGTACAGTACCTACATAATAAATATTACCGTACAGTACCTACATAATTACCATACAGTACCTACATAATAAATATTACCGTACAGTACCTACATAATAAATATTATCGTACAGTACCTACATAATAAATATTACTGTACAGTGCCTACATAATAAATATTACCGTACAGTACCTACATAATTACCGTACAGTACCTACATAATAAATATTACCGTACAGTACCTACATAATAAATATTACCGTACAGTACCTACATAATAAATATTACCATACAGTACCTACATAATAAATATTACCGTACAGTACCTACATAATAAATATTACCATACAGTACCTACATAATAAATATTACCGTACAGTACCTACATAATAATAAATATTACCGTACAGTACCTACATAATAAATATTACCGTACAGTACCTACATAATAAATATTACCGTACAGTACCTACATAATAAATATTACCGTACAGTACCTACATAATAAATATTACCATACAGTACCTACATAATAAATATTACCGTACAGTACCTACATAATAAATATTACCGTACAGTACCTACATAATAAATATTACCGTACAGTACCTACATAATAAATATTACCGTACAGTACCTACATAATAAATATTACCATACAGTACCTACATAATAAATATTACCATACAGTACCTACATAATAAATATTACCGTACAGTACCTACATAATAATAAATATTACTGTACAGTGCCTACATAATAAATATTACCGTACAGTACCTACATAATAAATATTACCGTACAGTACCTACATAATAATAAATATTACTGTACAGTGCCTACATAATAAATATTACCGTACAGTACCTACATAATAATAAATATTACTGTACAGTGCCTACATAATAAATATTACCGTACAGTACCTACATAATAAATATTACCGTACAGTACCTACATAATAATAAATATTACCGTACAGTACCTACATAATAAATATTACCGTACAGTACCTACATAATAAATATTAAAGTGAAAGTGGTGCCGAATGTGGTGAACCTCACGTGTGATATCGGCAGAGGAGAAATAATGAGGAAAACTTGAGGAGAAGTAACGGGGAGAGGGGAGGAGGAGGAGGAGGAGACCCCCTGCACAACCAGCCAGATAATGAGGACGCTCCAGCACCAAACATCACTGCATTCATATAATCCATATCATCTACTGCTTGTCACTGCTACTGAGACTTCTACTCTAGTCACAGCCAAAGCTGCAGCTCGGTATCTGACACACCCCTCACTGTTACCACTGAGCATTGGCATAGACACTACTACTACTCCCACAGTCCACTACAGCTGAGCACGAACCATGAGAGGAGAAATCATGAAATCGGTAAGAACAGGAATTCTGCCTACAGCTCTGGTAGTGACTGGAGTATAAGACGGATAACTCTAGACTGGTACATGACAGGTAGGTGGTTAAAACGGGGTTTTCAGTTTATGTGCTTGAAGAGTTGAAAACCCATCCTAACCTAATACTTCTCACAGCTGAGAGTTTGTTACAATTGCATCCAGTCTAGACAATCCTCTGTGAGCTAAAAAGTCTGATACATTGTAACAAACTATCAGCACAAGTAAGAGATTCAGTCTGCTGATGTGTGTAGTTCAACAAGGCTAGTCAAGACTAGATACAATGGTAGCAAACCCTCAGATGTGAAAGTATTACAGACCACAGGTAAGAGAAGAAGACAAGGAGAAGGCAAGAACCTATGGAGGATGAAGAAGAACGGCAGAGAGGTCAAGGAAAGGGTCCGAAATATCGGAGAGAACAGGACGGTCCAAGAAGAGGACAAAGATGAGACGATACAGCCAAGGTCGGCCATACTGTACAGATCATGGGATTGCCATCTCCTCACCATTACCTATGGGACATGAAGTTTACTAGAGGGGGCGAGAAGATGTCTTGGAATGGTAAGAGCCAGGATGGGAACAGAGAAAGCAAAAAGAAAACCAAAAACATCTACAAACACGAAGAAGGAGCCCCTGGAGAGGTGGGAAGCTAGATGACAACTCTCATGAAAGTGTGCTGGGGAGGGAATGGGTGTCATGAAGTCATCGCCATGGAGAATGTAAAGCCGAAAACAAGATGGGAGGAGGCGGCAACCATAGGAGGCGCGATTACATTATAGATTAAGGTTATCTGCGCTCCCCTATCCCTTGGCTGCAGAACAGAAAATCCGAGCAAGCTTTGTGCATTCTTGAAAGAACACGGCAAGAAACCCCTGGGGGTAACAAACCAGCAATCACACACGCTCGCTCGCTCTGCACGCTCGCTCATACACACAGGCTATTTACCCGGCAGCTGAAGGCTATAGTAATGACAAACACCTGCTCAGCTCTACACCCAGTCACTGGCTGTGGCTGCATCATATCACTAGCTATTGTGCACTGCCCCAGAACTGTCCGGAGACCTGGAGGTGCAGGCTGGACCGCCTCGGATAGACTTCTGTAGGAGAATTGTGTAGATCATGGAAGCAGAAGGGTTAATGAATTATACATGGATTTCTTGGAAGACATCTTGTACTGAAGCTCTGTGGTGAATGGCGTACATCATACATATATAATATATAGGCGCTGATATGGAGGCCGCGTGATACATCGTATCTCGCCCATCTGACACAATGACAATCTCTGCGTGATCCGAATATTTCTGACCGTGGCAATTGTATCAGGCCGGTGATCAATAGGGATGACTCGACCTCCGGAGTACGGTGATCCAATCACTTGTCACAACTGTCCTGGTAATGGAGTCCGGACCCCCAGTGTCACCTTCACAACATCTTGTAGTTAGTATTTTCCACCAACCACCCCTGAATCCCTTTTACCCAAACTTTGGACTTTATTCCAAGGGTCCACCCAACAATTATCTCATGGGCTTTGTTGTCTCTCATGACCCAGTCCAGTCTTGCCCCCTAAAAACACATAATGTAAAGAACCACTGACTTTTTTTTTTTCCCCCAAGAGGTTTTTTCTGGTAGACCTGATCTTCAGTGGAGTCCACCAGACAATGGCACCAAGAACCCAAGGAAAGTATTATCTGCACCAGTGGACAAGAGGCCATCTTCCATTTCTTGGCTAGGCCTTCCATTCTCTATCTTGAAGGACTGAATGATCTTTGGTCTCCAATGACCATCTAAGGTCCACCATTGACTTGGTGGTACCATACAAGTCCCATATATAGCAAAAGGAACCACGATGATCCTCAGGTGATGAGTAGTCTGGGACAGAAGTGGGTTAGGGTTAATTCCCTTCCCCCACACATTGTAAGAGAAGTCCCTAGGGTAAAGGAACCATTCATATCAGGCAGACCATACCTAGTGCTTAGTGGTGACCACCAAATATTGGCACTAAAAACACAGGACCACCCAAGGAATTCATTACCTGCACCAGTTCTCTAACTAGGCAAGAGGCCGTCTTCCATTCCTTGGTTAGTCCTTCCCTCCGTTACCTTCATGGTCTTCTAAGGTCTTCATTGACCATCTAAGGTCCATCATTGACGTGGTGGTAACATAGATGTCCCATATAAATCAAAAAGAACCAAGATGGTCCTCAGTTGGCAAGGAGATTGGGATGGAAGGGGGTTGGGGTTAAGGTGACAACTTCACTACTATGAGGTCCACAGTGGTTGTCAATTCTCTTCACCCACACATTAATAGAGAAGACCCTAAGTTAGAAGAGCCATCCATGTCATGTGGACCATACAAGACCATAATCCAAAGCACCGACTGCTGATGGTTTGATGTATTGCTAGAACGTTCCATGGCCACCATCCCCCACCGCTGCATTGCACATGCGGTGGGAGATTACCTGGCTGGCATTGATGACTATTTGTCAGCTTCCATTACTATGTACATACTACACCCTCCCTCCCCCCCGTGCGACATGACTGATAAATAAGAGCCAGCAGAAGACTCCTTGTGTCGGCTGTCAGACGTGTTCTTAAGACGTAGAAAACCGTAATGATTTTATTTCAGCCTCTTGATGTCGATGGGTCAATATCATCATTTCCTGCCATTCACTATATTTTCGAGAGTAGAGAAAGGAAGCGATGAAGAGCGGCAAAAACGCCTTACCTTGCAAGAAAGAGGCATCCTAATCAGCCACGGGCTAAGGAACGTCTTCAGGGAGCCCGAGGAGAAGTGATGATAGTGACCTTTATATACATCAATACTACAGAAACCGCCGTGGAAGAGCCGTGTGTTATAGGCGAATGGCGAGGAAATAAGGGCCATATATAAATTGTGTCACGTAGATTCAAGATGGTGGCTTTTAGGAGGGGATGGCGGGATATGTCATGGCGACACTCATTGATCTAAATCATAGTCTGCAACAAAGTTGCCACAAGGTTGATACAAAGCTACAGTCAGCCATTTTGGAGGCTGTGAAGAGCTGCTTTTGGTCACCCAGTCACCGACTCTGACCCCTCCTCCTACTTCCACTCTTTCTGCCATTATTGTGTACACTGATCCCATAATCACATTGGGGACTCCTCTGTCCCCACTCTGGACTCGTCTGTCCCCCCTCTAGACTCCTCTCTTCCCCCTTGCAGACTCCTCTGCCCCCTTCAGCCCCTCTAGACTCCTCTGTCTCCAGACTTCTCTGTCCCCTCTCTATCTGCCACCACTAGGGGGGGACTCTGAATCTCACTCCATATTGTGTTATTATTGAGCTTAGTGTATAGGCAGTATGTGGTATGCTCCTGATCTCCCCCTGGTGGTGGCTGCAGGTAGTTATTCTTTTATCATGTAACTGTCTATGTAGGGGATTTGGAGCTCTGTATCAGAAACCTAAGGTTGTATAAAGATATATAGTAGAAGGTGCTCCAGTGTCTTCAGATATTTGAGCCTTCTGTAGAATAAGGGGCTGATGTTCTGCCAGGGAGATGTTATTTATGCCGTTGGATTTTTTATATATATATTTTATTGTATTTTTTGGAGTGTCTAAAACAATTCCCTGCTTGATGAATCTGCCTGATGGCGTAATAACAGGAGAATTCTATTCTATTCTATGGAGCGGTATGATGATAAATCTGGGGGAGGCGATTTCTCTGTGAACAATGAATTCCATTGTCTGTGGCGAGGAGCCGGAATTGTACAGGAGGCTTCTAAATCAAATATAATTGGTTCGACAGGGGAAGATGCGTTTTATTGATTTGTAAATTAAAAAGCGTTGGTACGATGTGAGGGAAGTCGGAGCCGCACTCACCCAGTGCGCAGACTACTTATTTATACCCACAAGTGCCCCCCCCAATGGCTGCTCAATAATCATTGACCTACACGTTGCAGGAGCTGGGTGTCGCAGTGGATGCATCTTTCTAATATTTCACATTTTTTTGTGGTTGCCCTGAAAGAGTTAATGGGGACAAGTCAGCATTTATTATGACATCTTTAATGAACATTAATTAAGACAGGAGATGGCAGAGTCCCCCGGGCGGGAGAAGACGGAGCGCCCTTAATTATATCTGGGCAAAATGAGGGAGGGAAGGGGGGATGAGATGTGGACATGTGGCGCAATGACGGGAGAAGGAAGTGACGGAAATATGAGGAGAGAGATAGAGACATCAGAAGGAGAGAGATGAGATATTCCAGCAGTAACTGTGCGGCCAGGACAGAAGTGCAAGGAGATTGAGAGGGAGGAACACAAGACGGATCGTAAAAAGTCTGGGACGGAGAGGGGGTGGCGGGGATGAGGAGAGATGATTGACAGAATGAGGAGAGATTATTGACAGAATGAGGAGAGATGATTGACGGGAATGAGGAGAGATGATTGATGGGAATGAGGAGAGATGATTGACAGGAATGAGGAGAGATGATTGATGGGAATGAGGAGAGATGATTGATGGGAATGAGGAGAGATGATTGACGGGAATGAGGAGAGATGATTGACAGGCGACAGGAATGAGGAGAGATGATTGATGGGAATGAGGAGAGATGATTGACGGGAATGAGGAGAGATGATTGATGGGAATGAGGAGATATGATTGACGGGAATGAGGAGAGATGATTGATGGGAATGAGGAGATATGATTGATGGGAATGGGAGATATGATTGATGGGAATGAGGAGAGATGATTGACGGGAATGAGGAGAGATGATTGACGGGAATGAGGAGAGATGATTGACAGGAATGAGGAGAGATGATTGACGGGAATGAGGAGAGATGATTGACGGGAATGAGGAGAGATGATTGATGGGAATGAGGAGAGATGACTGATGGGAATGAGGAGAGATGATTGACGGGAATGAGGAGAGATGATTGATGGGAATGGGGAGATATGATTGACGGGAATGAGGAGAGATGATTGACGGGAATGAGGAGAGATGATTGACAGAATGAGGAGAGATGATTGATGGGAATGAGGAGAGATGATTGACGGGTGAGGGGTGATTGATGGGAATGAGGAGGTATGATTGATGGGAATGAGGAGAGATGATTGACGGGAATGAGGAGAGATGATTGACGGGAATGAGGAGAGATGATTGACGGGAATGAGGAGAGATGATTGACGGGAATGAGGAGAGATGATTGACGGGAATGAGGAGAGATGATTCGGGATGAGGGGAGATGATGACGGGAATGAGGAGAGATGATTGACGGGAATGAGGAGAGATGATTGACGGGAATGAGGAGAGATGATTGACAGGTGACTGGAATGAGGAGGGATGATTGATGGGAATGAGGAGAGATGATTGACAGAATGAGGAGAGATGATTGACAGAATGGGGGGAGATGATTGACAGAATGAGGAGAGATGATTGACAGAATGAGGAGAGATGATTGACGGGAATGAGGAGAGATGATTGACGGGTGACGGGAATGAGGAGAGATGATTGACAGGAATGAGGAGAGATGATTGACGGGAATGAGGAGAGATGATTGACGGGAATGAGGAGAGATGATTCACAGGCGACAGGAATGAGGAGAGATGATTGACAGGTGACTGGAATGAGGAGAGATGATTGACGGGAATGAGGAGAGATGATTGACGGGAATGAGGAGAGATGATTGACAGGAATGAGGAGAGATGATTGACGGGAATGAGGAGAGATGATTGACGGGAATGAGGAGAGATGATTCACAGGCGACAGGAATGAGGAGAGATGATTGACAGGTGACTGGAATGAGGAGAGATGATTGACGGGAATGAGGAGAGATGATTGACGGGAATGAGGAGAGATGATTGACAGGTGACTGGAATGAGGAGGGATGATTGATGGGAATGAGGAGAGATGATTGACAGGAATGAGGAGAGATGACTGACAGGTGACAGGAATGAGGAGAGATGATTGACAGGAATGAGGAGGGATGATTGACAGGAATGAGGAGAGATGACTGACAGGTGACAGGAATGAGGAGAGATGATTGACAGGAATGAGGAGGGATGATTGACAGGAATGAGGGAGAGATGATTGATGGGAATGAGGAGAGATGATTGATGGGAATGAGGAGAGATGATTGACAGAATGAGGAGAGATGATTGACGGGAATGACTGACAGTATGAGAACATGATCCTGATGTGACGGACAGTTCTTGCTATGTTGAGGACCTCTGGTGGTGTTACAGTCTGGACCACTAGATTTTGGACATGATGGGGTGACACCTGGTTTATTGCTGGTCACTATAGTCCGCCGCCCTCTCCAGCGCAGACTCCTGCATTATGGATATTCGCGGAGTCTCCTCCTCACGCAATGTAAACAATCTAGCATGGAGACATCAGACACCTGCTGGAGTGACTGCGCCGCCGCTCTATAAATCAGCCCAGAATGAAGCAGTCACCGGAGGATGTTAACAAAATATTTCCTGCTATAACAGGAATCTCATATTTGACAAAGAGCGTCCCCGAGAGACCACTAACTGCAGATACAAATAAGCGGATGCATGGGGAACGCAAAACACTCCAATATTACCAATAACACATGGAAGAAGAGAGACAGCTGACTGCAGAGAGAGATAGGAGAGAGAGGACAGAGACAGCTGACTGCAGAGAGAGAGAGAGGACAGAGACAGCTGACTGCAGAGAGAGATAGGAGAGAGAGAAGAGAGACAGCTAACTGCAGAGAGAGATAGGAGAGAGGACAGAGACAGCTGACTGCAGAGAGAGATAGAGAGAGGACAGAGACAGCTGACTGCAGAGAGAGATAGGAGAGAGAGGACAGAGACAGCTGACTGCAGAGAGAGATAGGAGAGAGAGGACAGAGACAGCTGACTGCAGAGAGAGATAGGAGAGAGAGGACAGAGACACCTGACTGCAGAGAGAGATAGGAGAGAGAGGACAGAGACAGCTGACTGCAGAGAGAGATAGGAGAGAGAGGACAGAGACAGCTGACTGCAGAGAGAGATAGGAGAGAGAGGACAGAGACAGCTAACTGCAGAGAGATAGGAGAGAGAGGACAGAGACAGCTGACTGCAGAGAGAGAGAGAGAGAGAGAGGACAGAGACAGCTGACTGCAGAGAGAGAGAGGGACAGAGACAGCTGACTGCAGAGAGAGATAGAAGAGAGACAGCTAACTGCAGAGAGAGATAGGAGAGAGAGGACAGAGACAGCTGACTGCAGAGAGAGATAGGAGAGAGGACAGATTCAGCTGACTGCAGAGAGAGATAGGAGAGAGAGGACAGAGACTTCTGACTGCAGAGAGAGATAGGAGAGAGGACAGAGACAGCTGACTGCAGAGAGAGATAGGAGAGAGAGGACAGAGACAGCTGACTGCATAGAGAGATAGGAGAGAGGACAGAGACTTCTGACTGCAGAGAGAGATAGGAGAGAGAGGACAGAGACAGCTAACTGCAGAGAGAGATAGGAGAGAGAGGACAGAGACAGCTGACTGCAGAGAGAGATAGGAGAGAGAGGACAGAGACAGCTGACTGCAGAGAGAGATAGGAGAGAGAGGACAGAGACTTCTGACTGAAGAGAGAGATAGGAGAGAGAAGAGAGACAGCTAACTGCAGAGAGAGATAGGAGAGAGAGGGCAGAGACAGCTGACTGCAGAGGGAGATAGGAGAGAGAGGACAGAGACAGCTGACTGCAGAGAGAGATAGGAGAGAGAGGACAGAGACAGCTGACTGCAGAGGGAGATAGGAGAGAGAGGACAGAGACAGCTGACTGCAGAGGGAGATAGGAGAGAGAGGACAGAGACAGCTGACTGCAGAGAGAGATAGGAGAGAGAGGACAGAGACAGCTAACTGCAGAGAGAGATAGGAGAGAGAGGACAGAGACAGCAGACTGCAGAGAGAGATAGGAGAGAGAGAAGAGAGACAGCTAACTGCAGAGAGAGATAGGAGAGAGAAGACAGAGACAGCAGACTGCAGAGAGAGATAGGAGAGAGAGGACAGAGACTTCTGACTGCAGAGAGAGATAGGAGAGAGGACAGAGACAGCTGACTGCAGAGAGAGAGAGAGGACAGAGACAGCTGACTGCAGAGAGAGATAGGAGAGAGAGGACAGAGACAGCTGACTGCAGAGAGAGATAGGAGAGAGAGGACAGAGACAGCTGACTGCAGAGAGAGATAGGAGAGAGAGGACAGAGACAGCTGACTGCAGAGAGAGATAGGAGAGAGAGGACAGAGACAGCTGACTGCAGAGAGAGATAGGAGAGAGAGGACAGAGACAGCTAACTGCAGAGAAATAGGAGAGGACAGAGACAGCTGACTGCAGAGAGAGAGAGGAGAGAGGACAGAGACAGCTGACTGCAGAGAGAGATAGGAGAGAGGACAGAGACAGCTGACTGCAGAGAGAGATAGGAGAGAGAGGACAGAGATAGCTGACTGCAGAGAGAGATAGGAGAGAGAGGACAGAGACAGCTGACTGCAGAGGGAGATAGGAGAGAGAGGACAGAGACAGCTGACTGCAGAGAGAGATAGGAGAGAGAGGACAGAGACAGCTAACTGCAGAGAGAGATAGGAGAGAGAGGACAGAGACAGCTGACTGCAGAGAGAGATAGGAGAGAGAGGACAGAGACAGCTGACTGCAGAGAGAGATAGGAGAGAGAGGACAGAGACAGCTGACTGCAGAGAGAGATAGGAGAGAGAGGACAGAGACAGCTGACTGCAGAGAGAGAGGACAGAGACAGCTGACTGCAGAGGGAGATAGGAGAGAGGACAGATTCAGCTGACTGCAGAGAGAGATAGGAGAGAGAGGACAGAGACAGCTGACTGCAGAGAGAGATAGGAGAGAGAGGACAGAGACAGCTGACTGCAGAGAGAGATAGGAGAGAGGACAGATTCAGCTGACTGCAGAGAGAGATAGGAGAGAGAGGACAGAGACTTCTGACTGCAGAGAGAGATAGGAGAGAGGACAGAGACAGCTGACTGCAGAGAGAGATAGGAGAGAGAGGACAGAGACAGCTGACTGCATAGAGAGATAGGAGAGAGGACAGAGACTTCTGACTGCAGAGAGAGATAGGAGAGAGAGGACAGAGACAGCTAACTGCAGAGAGAGATAGGAGAGAGAGGACAGAGACAGCTGACTGCAGAGAGAGATAGGAGAGAGAGGACAGAGACAGCTGACTGCAGAGAGAGATAGGAGAGAGAGGACAGAGACTTCTGACTGAAGAGAGAGATAGGAGAGAGAAGAGAGACAGCTAACTGCAGAGAGAGATAGGAGAGAGAGGGCAGAGACAGCTGACTGCAGAGGGAGATAGGAGAGAGAGGACAGAGACAGCTGACTGCAGAGAGAGATAGGAGAGAGAGGACAGAGACAGCTGACTGCAGAGGGAGATAGGAGAGAGAGGACAGAGACAGCTGACTGCAGAGGGAGATAGGAGAGAGAGGACAGAGACAGCTGACTGCAGAGAGAGATAGGAGAGAGAGGACAGAGACAGCTAACTGCAGAGAGAGATAGGAGAGAGAGGACAGAGACAGCAGACTGCAGAGAGAGATAGGAGAGAGAGAAGAGAGACAGCTAACTGCAGAGAGAGATAGGAGAGAGAAGACAGAGACAGCAGACTGCAGAGAGAGATAGGAGAGAGAGGACAGAGACTTCTGACTGCAGAGAGAGATAGGAGAGAGGACAGAGACAGCTGACTGCAGAGAGAGATAGGAGAGAGAGGACAGAGACAGCTGACTGCAGAGAGAGATAGGAGAAAGAGAGTGACAGCTGACTAAAGAGAGACAGAAGAGAAAAAGCTGAATGCAGAGAGAGATGGGATGGCGAGGAGAGTGACAGCTGCTGACTACAGAGAGAGATAGGAGTGAGAGGACAGACATCTGACTACAGAGAGACAGAAGAGAGACAGCTGACTGAAGAGAGAGAGGACAGAGACAGCTGACTGCAGAGAAAGGTAGGAGAGAGGACAGAGACAGCTGACTACAGAGACACAGAAGAGAGACAGCTGACTGCAGAGAGACATCTGACTACAGAGAGAGATAGGAGAGGAGAGTGACAGCTGACTGGAGAGAGACAGAAGAGTGACAACTGACTGTAGAGAGGGATAGGGGAGAGACAGTTGATTGCGGAGAGAGAGATGAATGAGAAGAGAGAGGTGAGAGAAAACAGCTGTCTAAAGAGGTGACAGAGAAGAGAGACAGTTGACTGAAGAGAGAGGGAGATGATAGAGGTGAAAGAAGAGAGAAATGGGATGGAGAACAGACAGGTCACTGACAAGTGAGAGACCTGAGAGAGAGGTGAGAGATGATAGAGGAGAGAGAGAAGTGACAAAAGAAAAAGGTGATGGAGGATGACTGAGAGGAGAAAGAGAGGAAGAGAAAGAGTGATAGAAAAGGCAGAGAGATGATAGAGAACAGCCAGGTGACCGAAAAGTGACATTAAAGAGAGAAAAGAGAGGGAGAAAGACGTGACTGAGAAGGAAGAGGTGACAGAAAGGAATAGTGATAGAGGAGAGGGAAGTGACAGATAAAGGAGAGATGATGGTTGTGTAGCGATTAGAGTAGAGCGCAGGTTGTGTAGCGATTAGAGTAGAGCGCTGGTTGTTTAGCGATTAGAGTGGAGCGCTGGTTGTGTAGCAATTAGAGTAGAGTGCTGGTTGTGTAGCGATTAGAGGAGAGCGCTGGTTGTGTAGCGATTAGAGTGGAGCGCTGGTTGTGTTGCGATTAGAGTAGAACGCCGGTTGTGTAGCGATTAGAGGAGAACGCCGGTTGTGTAGCGATTAGAGGAGAACGCCGGTTGTGTAGCGATTAGAGTAGAGCGCTGGTTGTGTAGCGATTAGAGTAGAACGCCGGTTGTGTAGCGATTAGAGTAGAACGCCGGTTGTGTAGCGATTAGAGTAGAACGCCGGTTGTGTAGCGATTAGAGGAGAACGCCGGTTGTGTAGCGATTAGAGTAGAGCGCTGGTTGTGTAGCGATTAGAGTAGAGTGCTGGTTGTGTAGTGATTAGAGGAGAGTGCTGGTTGTGTAGCAATTAGAGGAGAGCGCTGGTTGTGTAGCGATTAGAGTAGAGTGCTGGTTGTGTAGCGATTAGGGTAGAGTGCTGGTTGTGTAGCGATTAGAGTAGAGCGCAGGTTGTGTAGCGATTAGAGGAGAGCGCTGGTTGTGTAGCGATTAGGGTAGAGTGCCGGTTGTGTAGCGATTAGAGTAGAGCGCCGGTTGTGTAGTGATTAGAGTAGAGCGCAGGTTGTGTAGCGATTAGAGTAGAGTGCTGGTTGTGTAGCAATTAGAGGAGAGCGCTGGTTGTGTAGCGATTAGAGTAGAGTGCTGGTTGTGTAGCGATTAGAGTAGAGTGCTGGTTGTGTAGCGATTAGAGTAGAGTGCTGGTTGTGTAGCGATTAGGGTAGAGTGCTGGTTGTGTAGCGATTAGAGTAGAGTGCTGGTTGTGTAGCGATTAGGGTAGAGTGCTGGTTGTGTAGCGATTAGAGGAGAGCGCAGGTTGTGTAGCGATTAGGGTAGAGTGCTGGTTGTGTAGTGATTAGAGTAGAGTGCTGGTTGTGTAGCGATTAGGGTAGAGTGCTGGTTGTGTAGCGATTAGAGTAGAGTGCTGGTTGTGTAGCGATTAGGGTAGAGTGCTGGTTGTGTAGCGATTAGAGGAGAGCGCAGGTTGTGTAGCGATTAGGGTAGAGTGCTGGTTGTGTAGTGATTAGAGTAGAGTGCTGGTTGTGTAGCGATTAGGGTAGAGTGCTGGTTGTGTAGCGATTAGAGTAGAGTGCTGGTTGTGTAGCGATTAGGGTAGAGTGCTGGTTGTGTAGCGATTAGAGGAGAGCGCAGGTTGTGTAGCGATTAGAGTAGAGCGCCGGTTGTGTAGTGATTAGAGTAGAGCGCAGGTTGTGTAGCGATTAGAGTAGAGTGCTGGTTGTGTAGCGATTAGAGCGCTGAGTATGGTAATATAACTTTGTTAGTGACAGGTGTTTGGGGGTTAATGTGATATTTGTCAGTAATATCCGGATCGGGCGTGTGTCAGGACATGGGTGAGACGTTGTTGTGATTGCACTTTATGGCTGATGCTGCGATTTTTGGGGTTGCACTAATAATCGTCTGAGACTGATCGGTGTCTATCCATAGAGAGCCTGCAGTGTGGCTGACTACAGAGAGCAGTAGCATCCATGTATGTGTAGCCGTTCAGATACATAACATGCTGTACCACCGTGCCGCAGGGTTCGGCATTAGTGCAGGGTAAGAATGGCGTAGTTAAGAATTAGGATGGGGCGCGGCGCGCAGGGCGGCCATGTTAGATTAGATAAATGGCCCTTTCTTCCACACAAGTAATACCTGCCGTTTTCCATTTGCCTAATGGAAGTTTACGTAACGACTCTTCTCGGCAGGTATAATTTCGCCGTTTTTGCCTGTACTTGGCTAACGCGGTATTAAAATGAGATAATATTGTGTTACTTTACATACTGGAGGAGGAAATGACATTTTTCTTCAGATCTGTGTATAATGGCGGTTACTGCGGATTACGATTACTTTGTGAGCTATTTGTGTCTGCGGCAGGAAGCGATTACCTGCTCTGATGTGATTGTATTCCCAGGAGAGGGAGACGGGGCGAGCACCGCGCGGCAGTATACACAGAAACACTACACATGGGGGGGAGGGGGCAGGAGGGAGGTCTGTACGGGTGCCAGGGTCAATTACCAGTAGTAAACAGGACATAAATAATACCGCCACACACTGCCAATTACTAGTACTATACTGGCTGTAAATAATACCGCCACACACTGCCAACTACCAGTACTATACCGGACGTAAATAATACCGCCACACACTGCCAATTACCAGTACTATACTGGCTGTAAATAATACCGCCACACACTGCCAACTACCAGTACTATACCGGACGTAAATAGTACCGCCACACACTGCCAATTACTAGTACTATACTGGCTGTAAATAATACCGCCACACACTGCCAACTACTAGTACTGTACAGGACGTAAATAATACCGCCACACACTGCCAACTACCAGTACTATACCGGACGTAAATAGTACCGCCACACACTGCCAATTACTAGTACTATACTGGCTGTAAATAATACCGCCACACACTGCCAACTACTAGTACTGTACAGGACGTAAATAATACCGCCACACACTGCCAACTACCAGTACTATACTGGACGTAAATAATACCGCCACACACTGCCAACTACCAGTACTATACCGGACGTAAATAGTACCGCCACACACTGCCAATTACTAGTACTGTACTGGCTGTAAATAATACCGCCACACACTGCCAACTACCAGTACTATACCGGACGTAAATAGTACCGCCACACACTGCCAATTACTAGTACTGTACTGGCTGTAAATAATACCGCCACACACTGCCAACTACCAGTACTATACCGGATGTAAATAATACCGCCACACACTGCCAATTATCAGTACTATAGAGGAAGTAAATCATACCGCCACACACTGCCAATTACCAGGACTAAACAGGACATAAATAATACTGCTAAGCACTGCCAAAATACATGACATAAATGATACCACCATACAGGGTCAATTAAATAATAAAAGTATTCTCATCACATTTATGTCACATTCCCGATCCTATCTCCATCAGCAGAATAGTGAGCGCAGCTCTGGAGTATAATACAGGATATAACTCAGGATCAGTACAGGATAAGGGTGGGTTCACACCTGCGCTTGCTGTCCGTCCGTTGCCAATCCAGTGAAAATCTCGGCGAACTGGATTGGCATCGGATACAGACCGGTCAGCGGCGCATTGGTTAAAAACCCATTCATTTGAATAGGTTTTTAAAGCAATGCACGGGTGTGCGCTTACACCCTCTGCGCTGCGAATCCTTTTTTTTTTCGTCGGACATGAAGTCCTGCGTGTCCGACTTTGTTTCCGACGAAAAAAAAGGATTCGCAGCGCAGAGGGTGTAAGCGCACACCCGCGCATTGCTTTAAAAACCCATTCAAATGAATGGGTTTTTTAACTAATGCGCCGCTGACCGGTCTGTATCCGATGCCAATCCAGTTCGCCGAGATTTTCACTGGATTGGCAACGGACGGACAGCAAGCGCAGGTGTGAACGAAGCATAAGTAATGTAATGTATGTACACAGTGACTGCACCAGCAGAATAGTGAGCGCAGCTCTGGAGTATAATACAGGATAAGTAATGTAATGTATGTACACAGTGACTGCACCAGCAGAATAGTGAGCGCAGCTCTGGAGTATAATACAGGATGTAACTCAGGATCAGTACAGGATAAGTAATGTAATGTATGTACACAGTGATTGTACCAGCAGAATAGTGAGCGCAGCTCTGGAGTATAATACAGGATGTAACTCAGGATCAGTACAGGATAAGTAATGTAATGTATGTACACAGTGACTGTACCAGCAGAATAGTGAGCGCAGCTCTGGAGTATAATACAGGATAAGTAATGTCAGGTATGTCCAGTACCCCGCGAATAGGGGGCCGCCCTGGGTTATACAGGATAAGTAATGTAATGTATGTACACAGTGACTGCACCAGCAGAATAGTGAGCGCAGCTCTGGAGTATAATACAGGATGTAACCCGGATCAGTACAGGATAAGTAATGTAATGTATGTACACAGTGACTGCACCAGCAGAATAGTGAGCACAGCTCTGGAGTATAATACAGGATAAGTAATGTAATGTATGTACACAGTGACTGCACCAGCAGAATAGTGAGCGCAGCTCTGGAGTATAATACAGGATGTAACTCAGGATCAGTACAAGATAAGTAATGTAATGTATGTACACAGTGACTGCACCAGCAGAATAGTGAGCGCAGCTCTGGAGTATAATACAGGATGTAACTCAGTATCAGAACAGGATAAGTAATGTAATGTATGTACACAGTGACTGCACCAGCAGAATAGTGAGTGCAGCTCTGGAGTATAATACAGGATGTAACTCAGGATCAGTACAAGATAAGTAATGTAATGTATGTACACAGTGACTGCACCAGCAGAATAGTGAGCACAGCTCTGGAGTATAATACAGGATGTAACTCAGGATCAGAACAGGATAAGTAATGTAATGTATGTACACAGTGACTGCACCAGCAGAATAGTGAGCACAGCTCTGTAGTATAATACAGGATGTAACTCAGGATCAGTACAGGATAAGTAATGTAATGTATGTACACAGTGACTGTACCAGTAGAATAGTGAGTGCAGCTCTGGAGTATAATACAGGATGTAACTCAGGATCAGTACAGGATAAGTAATGTAATGTATGTACACAGTGACTGTACCAGCAGAATAGTGAGTGCAGCTCTGGAGTATAATACAGGATGTAACTCAGGATCAGTACAGGATAAGTAATGTAATGTATGTACACAGTGACTGCACCAGCAGAATAGTGAGCGCAGCTCTGGAGTATAATACAGGATAAGTAATGTAATGTATGTACACAGTGACTGTACCAGCAGAATAGTGAGCGCAGCTCTGGAGTATAATACAGGATAAGTAATGTAATGTATGTACACAGTGACTGTACCAGCAGAATAGTGAGCGCAGCTCTGGAGTATAATACAGGATGTAACTCAGGATCAGTACAGGATAAGTAATGTAATGTATGTACACAGTGACTGCACCAGCAGAATAGTGAGCGCAGCTCTGGAGTATAATACAGGATGTAACTCAGGATCAGTACAGGATAAGTAATGTATTGTATGTACACAGTGACTGCACCAGCAGAATAGTGAGTGCAGCTCTGGAGTATAATACAGGATGTAACTCAGGATCAGTACAGGATAAGTAATGTAATGTATGTACACAGTGACTGTACCAGCAGAATAGTGAGCGCAGCTCTGGAGTATAATACAGGATGTAACTCAGGATCAGTACAGGATAAGTAATGTAATGTATGTACACAGTGACTGTACCAGCAGAATAGTGAGCGCAGCTCTGGAGTATAATACAGGATAAGTAATGTAATGTATGTACACAGTGACTGTACCAGCAGAATAGTGAGCGCAGCTCTGGAGTATAATACTACAGGATGTAACTCAGGATCAGTACAGGATAAGTAATGTAAGGTGAGGTACACAGTGACTGTACCAGCAGAATAGTGAGCGCAGCTCTGGAGTATAATACAGGATGTAACTCAGGATCAGTACAGGATAAGTAATGTAATGTATGTACACAGTGACTGTACCAGCAGAATAGTGAGCGCAGCTCTGGAGTATAATACTACAGGATGTAACTCAGGATCAGTACAGGATAAGTAATGTAATGTATGTACACAGTGACTGCACCAGCAGAATAGTGAGCGCAGCTCTGGAGTATAATACAGGATGTAACTCAGGATCAGTACAGGATAAGTAATGTAATGTATGTACACAGTGACTGCACCAGCAGAATAGTGAGCGCAGCTCTGGAGTATAATACAGGATGCCATTCAGGGTGATATAGTGTGTTATATGTATACACTTGGGTCTCCCCTCCTCACTGGATATACTGGTGCGCTGCGGCTCTATATCTCTGTGACCTCCACACTGTCCCTGTAGCCGGGCAGGATTATCAGGGACAGGACGGTGATGGCTGGGGGTTTGCCTGCCAGTGCCGTCTCCTGTCACCCAGAATTAAGTGGCTGTGCCAGCGCTGACGTCTGATCAGAGGATGAAGGCAGAGAGGCCACAGGTCCCCCTCCAGGACTGTCCTTCCACCCCTCAGGAGTCTCATCTGTCTCCTCTGATCTTCCTCTCGCTCCCCTCCTGTGATATCATCCTATTATACATTTCCATCAAGGTCCTTTAAGCTTCTGATGGTTGGGTCTAGAAAATTCCACTAGAGCTGCCACTCACAGTAATCTACTCCAGGTGGAGAAATGGCTGACAACAAACATGGCTGCCATGATGCACTGTTATGGGGGATCTGTAGATGACACCGTTATGGGGGGATCTGTAGATGACATTGTTATGGGGGATCTGTAGATGACACTGCTATGGGGGGATCTGTAGATGACACTGTTATGGGGGGATCTGTAGATGACATTGTTATGGGGGATCTGTAGATGACACTGCTATGGGGGGATCTGTAGATGACACTGCTATGGGGGGATCTGTAGATGACACTGTTATGGGGGATCTGTAGATGACACTGTTATGGGGGATCTGTATATGACACTGTTATGGGGATCTGTAGATGACACTGTTATGGGGGATCTGTAGATGACACTGTTATGGGGGATCTGTAGATGACACTGTTATGGGGGATCTGTATATGACACTGTTATGGGGGATCTGTATATGACACTGTTATGGGGGGATCTGTAGATGACACTGTTATGGGGGATCTGTAGATGACACTGTTATGGGGGGATCTGTAGATGATACTGTTATGGGGGGGATCTGTAGATGACACTGTTATGGGGGATCTGTAGATGACACTGCTATGGGGGGATCTGTAGATGATACTGTTATGGGGGGGATCTGTAGATGACACTGTTATGGGGGGGATCTGTAGATGATACTGTTATGGGGGATCTGTAGATGATACTGTTATGGGGGATCTGTAGATGATACTGTTATGGGGGATCTGTACAGTCATGGCCAAAAGTTTTGAGAATGACACAAATATTATATTTTCACATGATCTGCTGCCCTCTGGTTTTTCTGTGTGTTTGTCAGATGTTTTTATCACATACAGAAATAGAATTGCATTCATATTATGAGTAACAGAAGCTTATATTGACACTTAGAATGAGTTAATGCAGCAAGTCAATATTTGCAGTGTTGACCCTTCTTCTTCAGGACCTCTGCAATTCTCCCTGGCATGCTCTCAATCAACTTCTGGACCAAATCCTGACTGATAGCAGTCCATTCTTGCAGAATCAATGCTTTCATTTTGTCTGAATTTGTTGGTTTTTGTTTGTCCACCCGTCTCTTGATGATTGACCACAAGTTCTCAATGGGATTAAGATCTGGGGAGTTTCCAGGCCATGGACCCAAAATCTCTATGTTTTGTTCCCTGAGCCATTTAGTTATCACCTTTGCTTTATGGCAAGGTGCTCCATCATGCTGGAAAAGGCATTGTTGAGCGCCAAACTGCTCTTGGACGGTTGGGAGAAGTTGCTCTTGGAGGACATTCTGGTACCATTCTTTATTCATGGCAAGACTGTGAGAGAGCCGATTCCCTTGGCTGAGAAGCAACCCCACACATGAATGGTTTCAGGATGCTTTACAGTTGGCATGAGACAAGACTGGTGGTAGCGCTCACCTCTTCTTCTCCGAATAAGCTGTTTTCCAGATGTTCCAAACAATGGAAAAGGGGATTCATCAGAGAAAATGACTTTCCCCCAGTCCTCAGCAGTCCACTCCCTGTACCTTTTGCAGAATATCAGTCTGTCCCTGATGTTTTTTCTGGAGAGAAGTGGCTTCTTTGCTGCCCTCCTTGAGACCAGGCCTTGCTCCAAGAGTCTCCGCCTCACAGTGCGTGCAGATGCACTCACACCTGCCTGCTGCCATTCCTCAGCAAGCTCTGCACTGCTGGTAGCCCCATCCCGCAGCTGAAACACTTTTAAGAGACGGTCCTGCCGCTTGCTGGTCTTTCTTGGGCGCCCTGGAGCCTTTTTGGCACCAATGGAACCTCTCTCCTTGAAGTTCTTGATGATGCGATAGATTGTTGACTGAGGTGCAATCTTTCTAGCTGCAATACTCTTCCCAGTTAGGCCATTTTTGTGCAGTGCAATGATGACTGCACGTGTTTCTTTAGAGATAACCATGGTTAACAGAAGAGAAACAATGATGGCAAGCACCAGCCTCCTTTTAAAGTGTCCAGTGGTGTCATTCTTACTTAATCATGACAGATTGATCTCCAGCCCTGTCCTCATCAACACCCACACCTGTGTTAATGGAGCAATCACTGAAACGATGTTAGGTGGTCCTTTTAAGGCAGGGCTGCAATGATGTTGAAATGTGTTTTGGGGGATAAAGTTCATTTTCTAGGCAAATATTGACTTTGCAAGTAATTGCTGTTAAGCTGATCACTCTTTATAACATTCTGGAGTATATGCAAATTGCCATTAGAAAAACTGAAGCAGTAGACTTTGTAAAAATTAATATTTGTATCATTCTCAAAACTTTTGGCCATGACTGTAGATGACACTGTTATGGGGGATCTGTAGATGATACTGTTATGGGGGATCTGTAGATGACACTGTTATGGGGGATCTGTAGATGATACTGTTATGGGGGATCTGTAGATGACACTGTTATGGGGGGATCTGTAGATGACACTGTTATGGGGGATCTGTAGATGATACTGTTATGGGGGATCTGTAGATGATACTGTTATGGGGGGGATCTGTAGATGACACTGTTATGGGGGGATCTGTAGGACCTGTTATGGGGGTCTGTAGATGACACTGTTATGGGGGAGATCTGTAGATGACACTGTTATGGGGGGATCTGTAGATGACATTGTTATGGGGGCATAGTTGTGCAGTTTCTCCTTTAAGGCTGGTGATCCTGGAGTAACATTTCCCTCCATCAGGCCACATGCTTCGCCTCAGGACAGGAGGAGTCATTCCCCCGTGTTCACACACGACCTTCACAGTGGTCTTGGCTGCCCTCGCTGCGCTGAGTGTGATTGGAGGGCAGGGGGTATTGCTCAGAGCGGTATTGCTGGCACAGTCTTGCCGGCGGCTGTGTTAGTATTCCTGGGAAGAGGCAGCGAAGCGGGGACCGGGGGGAAGAGGTAATGAGAGCTGGCGCCGTGCCCCGAGCTGGCAGGATGGAAGAGGAAGGGGCCCAGATCTCCAGGAGACTCTGTCAGACGCCATCCAAATCCTGCAACCTCCTCAACTCATCAAGACAGCCAGCGAGACTAATCCCTACTGCCTGCAGCACCGATATCATTACCAGGCGGAAAACTGCAGGCAAATGTGAACAGGGACCAGAGACCCAGGAGGGCAACAACACCGAGCCGGGGCCAAGTCATACCAGCAAATAGGGCACAGACAAGGAAGCGCAGGAGCTGACAACACCCACCCCAAAATCCTCATATCTGACAACTGTGTTATTATACATAGTGGGCAGTATTATAGTAGTTATATTCTTGTACATAGGAGCAGTATTATAGTAGTTATATTCTTGTACATAGGGGGCAGTATTATAGTAGTTATATTCTTGTACATAGGAGGTAGTATTATAGTAGTTATATTCTTGTACATAGGAGCAGTATTATAGTAGTTATATTCTTGTACATAGGAGGCAGTATTATAGTAGTTATATTCTTGTACATAGGAGCAGTATTATAGTAGTTATATTCTTGTACATAGGGGCAGTATTATAGTAGTTATATTCTTGTACATAGGGAGTAGTATTATAGTAGTTATATTCTTGTACATAGGAGCAGTATTATAGTAGTTATATTCTTGTACATAGGAGCAGTATTATAGTAGTTATATTCTTGTACATAGGAGGTAGTATTATAGTAGTTATATTCTTGTACATAGGAGTAGTATTATAGTAGTTATATTCTTGTACATAGGGGTAGTATTATAGTAGTTATATTCTTGTACATAGGAGTAGTATTATAGTAGTTATATTCTTGTACATAGGGGTAGTATTATAGTAGTTATATTCTTGTACATAGGAATAGTATTATAGTAGTTATATTCTTGTACATAGGAGGTAGTATTATAATAGTTATATTCTTGTACATAGGAGGCAGTATTATAGTAGTTATATTCTTGTACATAGGAGGTAGTATTATAGTAGTTATATTCTTGTACATAGGAGCAGTATTATAGTAGTTATATTCTTGTACATAGGAGGTAGTATTATAGTAGTTATATTCTTGTACATAGGAGCAGTATTATAGTAGTTATATTCCTGTACATAGGAGTAGTATTATAGTAGTTATATTCTTGTACATAGGAGCAGTATTATAGTAGTTATATTCTTGTACATAGGAGCAGTATTATAGTAGTTATATTCTTGTACATAGGGGGCAGTATTATAGTAGTTATATTCTTGTACATAGGAGTAGTATTATAGTAGTTATATTCTTGTACATAGGGGGCAGTATTATAGTAGTTATATTCTTGTACATAGGAGGTAGTAATAGTAGTGGGGGGGGGGTGGGGGGTGTGGGGGGGTTGGTTATATCTTGTACATGGGGGCAGTATTATAATAGTTATATTCTTGTACATAGGAGGTAGTATTATAGTAGTTATATTCTTGTACATAGGAGTAGTATTATAGTAGTTATATTCTTGTACATAGGGGGCAGTATTATAGTAGTTATATTCTTGTACATAGGAGGTAGTATTATAGTAGTTATATTCTTGTACATAGGAGCAGTGTTATAGTAGTTATATTCTTGTACATAGGGGGCAGTATTATAGTAGTTATATTCTTGTACATAGGAGGTAGTATTATAGTAGTTATATTCTTGTACATAGGAGCAGTATTATAGTAGATATATTCTTGTACATAGGAGTAGTATTATAGTAGTTATATTCTTGTACATAGGAGCAGTATTATAGTAGTTATATTCTTGTACATAGGAGCAGTATTATAGTAGTTATATTCTTGTACATAGGAGCAGTATTATAGTAGTTATATTCTTGTACATAGGAGCAGTATTATAGTAGTTATATTCTTGTACATAGGGGGCAGTATTATAGTAATTATATTCTTGTACATAGCAGTATTATAGTAGTTATATTCTTGTACATAGGAGTAGTATTATAGTAGTTATATTCTTGTACATAGGAGCAGTATTATAGTAGTTATATTCTTGTACATAGGAGCAGTATTATAGTAATTATATTCTTGTACATAGTAGTATTATAGTAGTTATATTCTTGTACATAGGAGCAGTATTATAGTAGTTATATTCTTGTACATAGGAGGTAGTATTTTAGTAGTTATATTCCTGTACATAGGAGTAGTATTATAGTAGTTATATTCTTGTACATAGGAGCAGTATTATAGTAGTTATATTCTTGTACATAGGAGCAGTATTATAGTAGTTATATTCTTGTACATAGGAGCAGTATTATAGTAGTTATATTCTTGTACATAGGAGTAGTATTATAGTAGTTATATTCTTGTACATAGGGGGCAGTATTATAGTAATTATATTCTTGTACATAGGAGTAGTATTATCGTAGTTATATTCTTGTACATAGGGGGCAGTAGTATAGTAGTTATATTCTTGTACATAGGAGCAGTATTATAGTAGTTATATTCTTGTACGTAGGAGGTAGTATTATAGTAGTTATATTCTTGTACATAGGAGGTAGTATTATAGTAGTTATATTCTTGTACATAGGAGCAGTATTATAGTAGTTATATTCTTGTACGTAGGAGGTAGTATTATAGTAGTTATATTCTTGTACATAGGAGTAGTATTATAGTAGTTATATTCTTGTACATAGGGGGCAGTATTATAGTAATTATATTCTTGTACATAGGGGCAGTATTATAGTAGTTATATTCTTGTACATAGGAGGTAGTATTATAGTAGTTATATTCTTGTACATAGGAGCAGTATTATAGTAGTTATATTCTTGTACGTAGGAGGTAGTATTATAGTAGTTATATTCTTGTACATAGGAGTAGTATTATAGTAGTTATATTCTTGTACATAGGGGGCAGTATTATAGTAGTTATATTCTTGTACATAGGAGTAGTATTATAGTAGTTATATTCTTGTACATAGGAGTAGTATTATAGTAGTTATATTCTTGTACATAGGAGCAGTATTATAGTAGTTATATTCTTGTACATAGGAGCAGTATTATAGTAGTTATACGTATGGAGTGTTTATAGAGTATTCTTGTACATAGGAGTAGTATTATAGTAGTTATATTCTTGTACATAGGAGCAGTATTATAGTAGTTATATTCTTGTACATAGGAGTAGTATTATAGTAGTTATATTCTTGTACATAGGAGCAGTATTATAGTAGTTATATTCTTGTACATAGGAGGCAGTATTATAGTAGTTATATTCTTGTACATAGGAGCAGTATTATAGTAGTTATATTCTTGTACATAGGAGGTAGTATTATAGTAGATATATTCTTGTACATAGGAGTAGTATTATAGTAGTTATATTCTTGTACATAGGAGCAGTATTATAGTAGTTATATTCTTGCACATAGGAGCAGTATTATAGTAGTTATATTCTTGTATTTGGGGGCAGTATTATCCTTACTTACAGGCAGTATAATCTTGTTGCCTCTGTCTTTATATATTTCTCTTTCCTCCTCTCACCGCGGTGTGTTATTGCGGCCTCTGCTCGGCGCTCACTATTATGGTGATGTAGTGCTAACTTGTCTTCGCAGCTTTTATCAGCACTCAGGTTGATGTGTGTACGCGGCTCAGTAATGTTCTTCTGTAGATAGAACATTAGAGGTTGTTTTCTCATCTTACAGAAGTATTTCAATATGAAGCTCTTTCCTCGGCTCCTCCACCACTATCAGGTGAATAAATCTGAAGTTTATTTCTCATACATTATATTGATGGGTCTGTGAAGTGATTTTTGATAGATCCTCCTTTCACCCCTATGTACACTGATGGGGCATTTTATGATGTCTGGTATTTCCACCACTTGTTACCTATAATACAGGAGTTCCCATAGACAATATTAGCCATAGAGCAGGATCTAATGTGAATTGTCTCCTTTACGAAGAGGTCATTCTTAGCTTCCATATTCTATATCTGTATAGCGTAAGATTACATCAAACTCCAGAGCTCCACCTAGTGGTGACTGCAAGCACAGAAGATTTTGTGGTCTATGTTGAGAATCTGGAGCTCTAAGTCAGCTGTAGGACAGGTGACTACAATCTATTACTATCTGTTATCAGCCACGTCAGAAGAGGAGAGGCCGACTGTAGGACAGGGGAATACAATCTATTACTATCTGTTATCAGCCATGTCAGGAGGGGAGAGGCCGACTGTAGGACAGGGGAATACAATCTATTACTATCTGTTATCTGCCATGTCAGGAGAGGAGAGGCCGACTGTAGGACAGGGGAATACAATCTATTACTATCTGTTATCAGCCACGTCAGGAGGGGAGAGGCCGACTGTAGGACAGGGGAATACAATCTATTACTATCTGTTATCTGCCATGTCAGGAGAGGAGAGGCCGACTGTAGGACAGGGGAATACAATCTATTACTATCTGTTATCAGCCACGTCAGAAGAGGAGAGGCCGACTGTAGGACAGGGGAATACAATCTATTACTATCTGTTATCAGCCACGTCAGGAGGGGAGAGGCCGACTGTAGGACAGGGGAACACAATCTATTACTATCTGTTATCAGCCACGTCAGAAGAGGAGAGGCCGACTGTAGGACAGGGGAATACAATCTATTACTATCTGTTATCAGCCACGTCAGGAGGGGAGAGGCCGACTGTAGGACAGGGGAATACAATCTATTACTATCTGTTATCAGCCATGTCAGGAGGGGAGAGGCCGACTGTAGGGCAGGGGAATACAATCTATTACTATCTGTTATCAGCCATGTCAGGAGGGGAGAGGCCGACTGTAGGGCAGGGGAATACAATCTATTACTATCTGTTATCAGCCATGTCAGGAGAGGAGAGGCCGACTGTAGGACAGGGGAATACAATCTATTACTATCTGTTATCAGCCATGTCAGGAGGGGAGAGGCCGACTGTAGGACAGGGGAATACAATCTATTACTATCTGTTATCAGCCATGTCAGGAGGGGAGAGGCCGACTGTAGGACAGGGGAATACAATCTATTACTATCTGTTATCAGCCATGTCAGGAGGGGAGAGGCCGACTGTAGGACAGGGGAATACAATCTATTACTATCTGTTATCAGCCACGTCAGGAGGGGAGAGGCCGACTGTAGGACAGGGGAATACAATCTATTACTATCTGTTATCAGCCACGTCAGGAGAGGAGAGGCCGACTGTAGGACAGGGGAATACAATCTATTACTATCTGTTATCAGCCATGTCAGGAGAGGAGAGGCCGACTGTAGGACAGGGGAATACAATCTATTACTATCTGTTATCAGCCATGTCAGGAGAGGAGAGGCCGACTGTAGGACAGGGGAATACAATCTATTACTATCTGTTATCAGCCATGTCAGGAGGGGAGAGGCCGACTGTAGGACAGGGGAATACAATCTATTGCTATCTGTTATCAGCCATGTCAGGAGGGGAGAGGCCGACTGTAGGACAGGGGAATACAATCTATTACTATCTGTTATCAGCCATGTCAGGAAAGGAGAGGCCGACTGTAGGACAGGGGAATACAATCTATTACTATCTGTTATCAGCCATGTCAGGAGAGGAGAGGCCGACTGTAGGACAGGGGAATACAATCTATTACTATCTGTTATCAGCCACGTCAGGAGGGGAGAGGCCGACTGTAGGACAGGGGAATACAATCTATTACTATCTGTTATCAGCCACGTCAGGAGAGGAGAGGCCGACTGTAGGACAGGGGAATACAATCTATTACTATCTGTTATCAGCCATGTCAGGAGGGGAGAGGCCGACTGTAGGACAGGGGAATACAATCTATTACTATCTGTTATCAGCCATGTCAGGGGGGGTGAGGCCGACTGTAGGACAGGGGAATACAATCTATTACTATCTGTTATCAGCCACGTCAGGAGGGGAGAGGCCGACTCTAGGACCGTTGAATACATTCTGTTACTCCCTGTTATCAGCCAGTTCAAGCAGTATGCAGTGATAAGTGACATGTAATATATTCCCCTCCTTGCCCCCATGGTCACTACTTTACATGATATCTCCCTGCAGAGATTCCTCTGTATATGTGACTGATTTCGGCCGCTCCTCTGATATTACACTCTGACACTATAATAAGCTGTAGATTTCTGATTTCCGCATCCCTTTAAATCTCTGTCCTTTAGTAATTCGCATATATCAGTGCCGCTGTCTACAGAGGATATGAAGTGTGCCGTGAGATTTCCATAAGATGTCTGCGGCGTTTCGGGAGGATTACGTCCATTTCATCAGAAAACATTAGGTGAGGAGGGCATTTAATAAAACTGAGACAACCGGGAACAGCACCTTTAATATCGAGCCGCTGACGATCGTCTCCCTACATCCTGCCCTACAGCCGCCCCCTCCCCACCTGCCTATATTATAACATTAACCCTTTCCTGGGACTTTCATCATTGGAATCCCCTCCTCCGACCTCACCGTTACTCCTGGCACTGAATGGGTTAATTCTCTGTGGGGCGATATTCATCTTTATTTCTTTTTTTTTCCTTTTCTTGTGTAGAAACCTCCTGCCAGGTGTAAGGTGGCATTAAATCTTCGGGGGTAATGGTCTGTGGCGGGAACCGGGGAAATAAATATCCTGACAGATATATAAGGGGATCAAGTTCTGATCGGCCGCCGGCCAAATACAACAAGTTGCGCGGTTTACAGCCATATACGTATCATATAGGGGCACCCCGGGCCATATGGCAGGTGCAGGCTCAGGCTGGATCCACATGGGTGTGAGATTTCTTCAGTTTAATAGCACCATCATATTCCAGAGCGCTGTATACAGGTTATGCTCACTGAGTCAATGCTCACATTGGGGGCAATTCCAAATGAACCCATGGAAACATGAAGAGAACGTCCACCCTGCGCACAGATTGTGCCCTTGTTAGATTTCAATCCAGGCTCTCTGTACTAACCTTTGAGCTGCTCTGCTAACCACTGAGCTATCATACTAACCTCTGGCTACACTGTTAGCCACTGAACCACCGTACTAACCACTAAGCCACCTGGCTATCCACTATCCTACTGTACTAAGCACTGAACCACCCTGCTAATGACTGAGCTACTGTACTAACCATTGAGCCATCCTGCTAACTATTGAGCCACCGTACTAACCACTAAGCCACCTGGCTATCCACTGTCCTACTGTACTAACCACTGAACCACCCTGCTAACCACTTAGCTACCGTATTAACCACTGAGCCGTTCTGCTAACTATTGAACCACCGTACTAACCACTAAGCCACTCTACTAAGCACTGAATTACTACTCTAAACACAAAGCCATCCTGCTAACCACTGAGCTACTGTACTAACCATTTAGCCACATTTTTAACCATTGAGTCACCATACTAACCATTGTTCCACTGTACTAACCACTGTGCCACCCTGCTAACCACTGAGACACTCTTCTAACTACTAAGCTACGCTGCTAACTGCTCAGCCACCATACTAACTTTTGTGCCACCCTGCTAACCACTGAGCCACCCTCCTAACCACCATACCGCTTTGCTGTCATGCCTATTCTAGTTCTACTGGGTCACTGTTATGTTGTCATATCTGGATGATCTAGGGGAGGCGGAGGGGGGTCTTATGTCTGTAATATGGAGGTCACTCTGCAGCCGTATTATTTATTACACAGCTGACCTGAGATGTACAGACGGAAGCTCAGACCATAGAAGTTATGGCAAGAAGAATCTATAGACATGATGGGTACCTCCTTCTGTGTTATCAGATTAGATACATTATATGCATTAGATACAGTCAGATCACATTGTATCAGTCATCTGCAGAATTCCACAGGGTTCACTTACTTTACCTTTTATGTATTTTTTTATTTTAGCACTTTGAATATTTTTATTTATTAGATTTTTATAACTTTATTAAATCCCCTTATAGATTGCGCCGTGATCGGCGTTTGCTTTCGCCATTAGTGAACGCTCTTTGCACTTTATGCAGATGAGGAGGCGGCAACCTGGATCTAAATAAAATGAATGTGCGGCTTCCACCTTAAATAAATGGAAAGTATCAATGGAGCTTGAACAACTTTGGCGGCGCCGGCGGCTTCTCCGTCATCATCAGCCTCTCCCTAATAAGACTTCACCTCTAAAGCTGCAGCTGAGCAAGAATTGTCAGATGAACTATTGATGTAATAAGTCACAGTTGGTTTAGGGGTTAATTTATTTATTTTTTTTTAAATTCCACTTGTTTTTTATTTTTTAGAATGTTTTTCTCCATTCACATCCCAAGCGGCTTCCAGAATTCTTCTAATATAGACATTTCAGCTCCAGCCCTGACGCGCGGCCTGTTCTGTGGTGGTGAGTGCAGCTTTGGATGTGACTGGAGTATAGATTCTGTACTAGGACATTAGGTAGATTTTGAGCAATGTCTTTGGTATCTTCCTCCGCGGCTGATGTCCAGGTCTGCGGTCTGCGGCGTACGCGGAGTCACTGATAAAGCGGCCGCTCCGTTACGACTTGATCTCCACCGGCATAATGAAATTAAATTTGCGCTAGTCAGTAATTAGCTTGCCGGGTCTTTGTGCCGCATGCTAATTAGCTTACCTCCCATTGGACAATTAGTCGTCTCTGGAGCCGCCACTTACAGATCGGCCACGTTTAGCTTTAAAAGACGTCGCAAATTGTTATTTTTGGCTGGCAACATTGTTCTGAGTGCAGCGAGAATAATTACTCCGAAAAAACAGAGCAAATCCGCAGAATCCGCCCCCCCCCCCCGCCGGGACGGACTCCCCGGGGACAGCAGGATTATCAGGACTTTATACAAGTCATAATTACTATATTTCCTCACTTCTATCTGCTTCTGGGAGAGCTGGGTGATGGCCGACATGTGGTCTGCAGCACGTCTGTAGTGCCACAGATTGAAGGCCATTGTCTATTCAGGACTCTAGGAAAGTTGGGTGGGAGCCACGGCCTTATTAGTGGTCACCCAGCTTTCCCGGGAACAGATATAACCTTAAATCATCTCGCTGGCTCATTCATACTCTCCGGAGGATTCTGGGTAATCAGATCTATTTTGCCTTGCTGACTGTTCCAAATTCCGCCTGATAATTAGATTGCGGGCAGCGCCCCTCCCCTGTATCCAGTTATCCCGCCAGCGCCAGTCCAGAGTAATATCTCCAGGAATATAAGGACCCCGGGGATGATACAATTATACGCACATTACGCCGCACAATTGGCTTTTGGCGGCCATTTATCTGACAGATAATATATTTATTTATTTCCTGGGTAAAGGAGGGGGTCTGGGACTATTCGGGGGTCTCCAGGGAGCCGCATGCTACCTGGCCATCTCGATTTTCGGAACATTAACCTTTGCAGTGCCACAGTGGGTCATAGACTCTGCCACAGCCCCTCATATTAATCTGGTTGGGATTTGGCTCCAGGATTCAATCTGCAGCAATTTGGATGTAAACCCCCCCCCCCCAGCACCCCCACCACACTCCAGCACTCCCCCACGCACCCCAGCACCCACTACCACCACACCGCAGCACCCCCACTGCACTCAGCACTCCTTCCCATCACACCCCAGCACCCACCCACTGCAACACAGCATCCACCCCCTACTGCACCCCAGTACCCCACCAGCACTCACCACCACCACACCCCGGCACTCACCACCACCACACCCCAGCACTCACCACCACCACACCCCAGCACTCACCACCACCACACCCCAGCACTCACCCCCACCGCACCACAGCACTCACCCCCATCGTACCCCAGCACTCATCCACACCGCACCCCAGCACTCACCACCACCACACCCCAGCACTCACCACCACCACACCCCAGCACTCACCACCACCACACCCCAGCACTCACCACCACCGTACCACAGCACTCACCCCCACCACACCCCAGCACTCACCCCCACCGCACCCCAGCACTCACCCCCACCGCACCCCAGCACTCACCCCCACCGCACCACAGCACTCATCCCCACCGCACCACAGCACTCACCCCCACCGTACCACAGCACTCACCCCCACCGCACCACAGCACTCACCCCCACCGCACCACAACACTCACCCCCACCGTACCCCAGCACTCACCCCCCACCGTACCCCAGTACTCACCCCCACCGCACCACAGCACTCACCCCCACCGCACCACAGCACTCACCCCCACCTCACCACAGCACTCACCCCCACCACACCCCAGCACTCACCCCCACCGCACCACAGCACTCACCCCCACCGCACCACAGCACTCACCCCCACCGTATCACAGCACTCACCCCCACCGCACTACAGCACTCACCCCCACCGCACCACAGCACTCACCCCCACCGCACCCCAGCACTCATCCCCCCGCACCCCAGCACTCACCCCAAACCGCACCCCAGCACTCACCCCCACCGCACCCCAGCACTCACCCCCACCCGCACCCCAGCACTCACCCCCACCGCACCACAGCACTCACCCCCAAACCGTACCCCAGCACTCATCCCCAGCGCACCACAACACTCACCCCCACCGCACCACAGCACTCACCCCCACCGCACCCCCAGCACTCACCCCCACCGCACCCCAGCACTCATCCCCACCGCACCACAGCACTCACCCCCACCGCACCCCAGCACTCACCCCCACCGCACCACAGCACTCATCCACACCGTACCACAGCACTCACCCCAAACCGTACCCCAGCACTCATCCCCACCGCACCCCAGCACTCACCCCCACCGCACCCCAGCACTAACCCCCACCTCACCACAGCACTCACCCCCAAACTGCACCCCAGCACTCACCCCCACCGCACCCCAGCACTCACCCCCACCGCACCACAGCACTCACCCCCACCGCACCACAGCACTCACCCCCACCGCACCCCAGCACTCACCCCCACCGCACCCCCAGCACTCATCCCCCCCGCACCACAGCACTCATCCCCCCCGCACCCCAGCACTCACCCCCACCGCACCCCAGCACTCACCCCCACCGCACCACAGCACTCACCCACACCGCACCACAGCACTCACCCCCAACTGTACCCCAGCACTCATCCCCACCGCACCCCAGCACTCACCCCCACCGCACCCCAGTACTCACCCCCACCGCACCCCAGCACTCACCCCCCACCGCACCACAGCACTCACCCCCACTGCACCACAGCACTCACCCCAAACCGTACCCCAGCACTCATCCCCACCGCACCCCAGTACTCACCCCACCGCACCCCAGCACTAACCCCCACCACACCACAGCACTCACCCCAAACCGTACCCCAGCACTCACCCCCACCGCACCCCAGCACTCACCCCCACCGCACCACAGCACTCACCCCCACCGCACCCCAGCACTCACCCCCACCGCACCCCAGCACTCATCCCCACCGCACCCCCAGCACTCATCCCCCCCGCACCACAGCACTCATCCCCCCCGCACCCCAGCACTCACCTCCACCGCACCCCAGCACTCACCCCCACCGCACCACAGCACTCATCCACACCGTACCACAGCACTCACCCCAAACCGTACCCCAGCACTCATCCCCACCGCACCCCAGCACTCACCCCCACCGCACCCCAGCACTCACCCCCACCGCACCACAGCACTCACCCCCACTGCACCACAGCACTCACCCCAAACCGTACCCCAGCACTCATCCCCACCGCACCCCAGTACTCACCCCACCGCACCCCAGCACTAACCCCCACCTCACCACAGCACTCACCCCAAACCGTACCCCAGCACCCACCCCCACCGCACCCCAGCACTCACCCCCACCGCACCACAGCACTCACCCCAAACCGCACCCCCAGCACTCACCCCCACCGCACCCCAGCACTCACCCCCACCGCACCCCAGCACTCATCCCCATCGCACCCCAGCACTCATCCCCCCCGCACCACAGCACTCATCCCCCCCGCACCCCAGCACTCACCTCCACCGCACCCCAGCACTCACCCCCACCGCACCACAGCACTCATCCACACCGTACCACAGCACTCACCCCAAACCGTACCCCAGCACTCATCCCCACCGCACCCCAGCACTCACCCCACCGCACCCCAGTACTCACCCCACCGCACCCCCAGCACTCACCCCCACCGCACCACAGCACTCACCCCCACTGCACCACAGCACTCACCCCAAACCGTACCCCAGCACTCATCCCCACCGCACCCCAGTACTCACCCCACCGCACCCCAGCACTAACCCCCACCTCACCACAGCACTCACCCCAAACCGTACCCCAGCACTCACCCCCACCGCACCCCAGCACTCACCCCCACCGCACCACAGCACTCACCCCCAAACCGTACCCCAGCACTCACCCCACCGCACCCCAGCACTAACCCCCACCATACCACAGCACTCACCCCCAACACACCCCAGCACTTCCCCAGCACTCCCCCACCGCACCCCAGCATTCTCCCCCATCGCACCCTAGCTCCCCTCCACCACCACCACATCATCCCCCGGGGGTAGAAATATCTCCTAGGGATGAGCTGGGAGCTGCGGACACTGCCTGGAAATAAGATAGATAATAATGATGAGCACAGATAATACCGGGTAATATACGATGAGTGACCCCCAGACCGAGAGCAGAACCCCAAATACTGGCATCAGGACCCCAAGTTATTAATACCCCAAGTTAATCAATATAAGAGGATGCCCCCTAATGTTACACCTTAATATTAGATTGTCTAGACTGGATACTAATGTGACAAACCCTCATCTGTGTGAGCAGGACTGAGTCAATAACGTCTCCATTCACTGAAAACAAGTTACAGACAGTGGGGAACAGTGTTACTATTAGGGGCACTATTACTAATGGGGTACACTGGGGAGCAGTATTACTATTAGGGGCACTATTACTAATGGAGTACACTGGGGAGCAGTATTACTATTAGGGGCACTATTACTAATGGGGTACACTGGGGTAGCAGTGTTACTATTAGGGGTACTATTACTAATGGGGTACACTGGGGGAGCAGTATTACTATTAGGGGCACTATTACTAATGGGTTACACTGGGGAGCAGTATTACTATTAGGGACACTATTACTAATGGGGTACACTGGGGAGCAGTATTACTATTAGGGGCGCTATTACTAATGTGGTACACTGGGGAGCAGTGTTACTATTAGGGGCACTATTACTAATGGGGTACACTGGGGAGCAGTATTACTATTAGGGACACTATTACTAATGGGGTACACTGGGGAGCAGTATTACTATTAGGGGCGCTATTACTAATGTGGTACACTGGGGATCAGTGTTACTATTAGGGGCACTATTACTAATGGGGTACACTGGGGGAGCAGTATTACTATTAGGGGCACTATTACTAATGGGGTACACTGGGGAGCAGTATTACTATTAGGGGCACTATTACTAATGGGGTACACTGGGGTAGCAGTGTTACTATTAGGGGTACTATTACTAATGTGGTACACTGGGGGGCAGTATTACTATTAGGGGCACTATTACTAATGGGTTACACTGGGGAGCAGTATTACTATTAGGGACACTATTACTAATGGGGTACACTGGGGAGCAGTATTACTATTAGGGGCACTATTACTAATGGAGTACACTGGGGAGCAGTATTACTATTAGGGGCACTATTACTAATGGGGTACACTGGGGTAGCAGTGTTACTATTAGGGGTACTATTACTAATGGGGTACACTGGGGGAGCAGTATTACTATTAGGGGCACTATTACTAATGGGTTACACTGGGGAGCAGTATTACTATTAGGGACACTATTACTAATGGGGTACACTGGGGAGCAGTCTTACTAAGGGGGGGCTATTACTAATGTGGTACACTGGGGAGCAGTGTTACTATTAGGGGCACTATTACTAATGGGGTACACTGGGGGAGCAGTATTACTATTAGGGGCACTATTACTAATGGGGTACACTGGGGACACTGCACTGGTAATAAGATAGGGGATAATAATGATGGGCACAGATAATACACTGGGGAGCAGTATTACTATGAGGGGCCCCCAGTACTAATGGGAGTACCCCAAATACTGGCATCAGGGCCCCTAGTTACTAATGCCCCACACTGAGGGGCACTATTAGGGATGCCCCTTCTAATGGGGTACACTGGGGAGCAGTATTACTATATTAGGGTGGCTATACTATTGGGTACTAATGGGGCAAACCCTCACTGGGGAGCAGGACTGACTCAATGGGGCCTCCTATTCACTGAATCGGGTTACACACTGGGGAGCAGTATTACTATTAGGGGCACTATTACTAATGGGGTACACTGGGGAGCAGTATTACTATTAGGGGCACTATTACTAATGGGGTACACTGGGGAGCAGTATTACTATTAGGGGCACTATTACTAATGGAGTACACTGGGGAGCAGTATTACTATTAGGGGCACTATTACTAATGGGGTACACTGGGGTAGCAGTGTTACTATTAGGGGCACTATTACTAATGGGGTACACTGGGGGAGCAGTATTACTATTAGGGGCACTATTACTAATGGGTTACACTGGGGAGCAGTATTACTATTAGGGGCACTATTACTAATGGGGTACACTGGGGAGCAGTATTACTATTAGGGGCACTATTACTAATGGGGTACACTGGGGAGCAGTATTACTATTAGGGGCACTATTACTAATGGGGTACACTGGGGGAGCAGTATTACTATTAGGGGCACTATTACTAATGGGGTACACTGGGGAGCAGTATTACTATTAGGGGCACTATTACTAATGGGGTACACTGGGGAGCAGTATTACTATTAGGGGCACTATTACTAATGGGGTACACTGGGGAGCAGTATTACTATTAGGGGCACTATTACTAATGGGGTACACTGGGGAGCAGTATTACTATTAGGGGCACTATTACTAATGGGGTACACTGGGGAGCAGTATTACTATTAGGGGCACTATTACTAATGGATTACAATGGGGAGCAGTATTACTATTAGGGGCACTATTACTAATGGGGTACACTGGGGAGCAGTATTACTATTAGGGGCACTATTACTAATGGGGTACACTGGGGAGCAGTATTACTATTAGGGGCACTATTACTAATGGGGTACACTGGGGGAGCAGTATTACTATTAGGGGCACTATTACTAATGGGGTACACTGGGGAGCAGTATTACTATTAGGGGCACTATTACTAATGGGGTACACTGGGGGAGCAGTATTACTATTAGGGGCACTATTACTAATGGGGTACACTGGGGAGCAGTGTTACTATTAGGGGCACTATTACTAATGGGGTACACTGGGGAGCAGTATTACTATTAGGGGCACTATTACTAATGGGGTACACTGGGGAGCAGTATTACTATTAGGGGCACTATTACTAATGGGGTACAATGGGGAGCAGTATTACTATTAGGGGCACTATTACTAATGGGGTACACTGGGGAGCAGTATTACTATTAGGGGCACTATTACTAATGGGGTACACTGGGGAGCAGTATTACTATTAGGGGCACTATTACTAATGGGGTACACTGGGGAGCAGTATTACTATTAGGGGCACTATTACTAATGGGGTACACTGGGGAGCAGTATTACTATTAGGGGCACTATTACTAATGGGGTACACTGGGGGAGCAGTATTACTATTAGGGGCACTATTACTAATGGGGTACACTGGGGGAGCAGTATTACTATTAGGGGCACTATTACTAATGGGGTACACTGGGGAGCAGTATTACTATTAGGGGCACTATTACTAATGGGGTACACTGGGGAGCAGTATTACTATTAGGGGCACTATTACTAATGGGGTACACTGGGGAGCAGTATTACTATTAGGGGCACTATTACTAATGGGGTACACTGGGGAGCAGTATTACTATTAGGGGCACTATTACTAATGGGGTACACTGGGGAGCAGTATTACTATTAGGGGCACTATTACTAATGGGGTACACTGGGGAGCAGTATTACTAATAGGGGCACTTTACTAATGGGGGACACTGGGGGAGTATTACTATTAGGGACACTGTTACTAATGGGGTACACTGGGGAGCAGTATTACTATTAGGGGCACTATTACTAATGGAGTACACTGGGGAGCAGTATTACTATTAGGGGCACTATTACTAATGGGGTACACTGGGGAGCAGTATTACTATTAGGGGCACTATTACTAATGGGGTACACTGGGGAGCAGTATTACTATTAGGGGCACTATTACTAATGGGGTACACTGGGGAGCAGTATTACTATTAGGGGCACTATTACTAATGGAGTACACTGGGGAGCAGTATTACTATTAGGGGCACTATTACTAATGGGGTACACTGGGGAGCAGTATTACTATTAGGGTCACTGTTACTAATGGGGTACACTGGGGAGCAGTATTACTATTAGGGACACTGTTACTAATGGGGTACACTGGGGAGCAGTATTACTATTAGGGACACTGTTACTAATGGGGTACACTGGGGAGCAGTATTACTATTAGGGGCACTATTACTAATGGGGTACACTGGGGAGCAGTATTACTATTAGGGGCACTATTACTAATGGGGTACACTGGGGAGCAGTATTACTATTAGGGGCACTATTACTAATGGGGTACACTGGGGAGCAGTATTACTATTAGGGGCACTATTACTAATGGGGTACACTGGGGAGCAGTATTACTATTAGGGGCACTATTACTAATGGAGTACACTGGGGAGCAGTATTACTATTAGGGGCACTATTACTAATGGGGTACACTGGGGAGCAGTATTACTATTAGGGACACTGTTACTAATGGGGTACACTGGGGAGCAGTATTACTATTAGGGGCACTGTTACTAATGGGGTACACTGGGGGAGCAGTATTACTATTAGGGGCACTATTAATAATGGGGTACACTGGGGAGCAGTATTACTATTAGGGGCACTATTACTAATGGGGTACACTGGGGAGCAGTATTACTATTAGGGGCACTATTACTAATGGGGTACACTGGGGGAGCAGTATTACTATTAGGGACACTGTTACTAATGGGGTACACTGGGGAGCAGTATTACTATTAGGGGCACTATTACTAATGGGGTACACTGGGGAGCAGTATTACTATTAGGGACACTGTTACTAATGGGGTACACTGGGAAGCAGTATTACTATTAGGGACACTGTTACTAATGGGGTACACTGGGGAGCAGTATTACTATTAGGGGCACTATTACTAATGGGGTACACTGGGGAGCAGTATTACTATTAGGGGCACTATTACTAATGGGGTACACTGGGGAGCAGTATTACTATTAGGGGCAGTATTCAGTGCATATGATTTGGGGCCCCCATCTTTTAGGACCCTGCTAACCCCCCTTTATGTGATGTCTGAAGTAAAATTCCTCATAACCATAATCTGGATCTTACCAATATCTGTCTAAAATATAAGCCACACCTACATTGTCTTGGACCGCCCCTTTTTATTCAAATCTGCATAAGGCTGTCCACTTTGTGACCTGTGTTGCAAAACCTGCGCCTGCTGGGCATTATGGTGCACGATTTACATGACATTAGCGCCCCCACTGCAGCATCAGAGTTGAACAGACGCCGTGTTTCGGAGAAAGGTAAATGTCAGCACTTAGAGGAATCTGCGGTGACATTTGCGACTCCTCCACAGTCACTTAGATGATTCTTTACCTTTCCTATAACTTTTGCAGGGAGGTGAAGTCAGGGCGCCATTACTTATGCAGTGTAATATTCACCTGCACAGACTGATACACTGTAACAACCCCTCAGCTCTGAGACGGTTTTACCATCATAGCGTTTCCATTCACTGTCAGTAAGCGGAGCTCTGGAGCATGACCTGAATATTACAAAGTATCGCAGCTCTTCATCTTGCCCTGATTATCCCCCTGGGGTACAGGCATGCTGATTGTGAGTGTGAGCTCCGCAGGCGAGGACTGTCATCCCCGAGGCGCCTCTGTTTGTTCTCGGGATGACGGCTTCTTTTGTGAGATTTCCCCGGCTGTCTGTACAATGCGGAGGACGCGGCCGATCCCAAGGGAAACATCAGGTTTTATTTCCATAGTAACAAAGGTATACAAGTCAGCGAGATCAATATTCAGCAGAGACTGCGAGAGAAGAAAGAGGAAGAGGGAGGATGTAGGGGGGTATCACAGCATTGTATCACAGCTTAGATACCTGAACAAACAGGGGCGAGAAGAAGTTCGTTATAAGGTAATACCCAGGGGCTGTGTGAGCCTATCATGTGTGAACAGTGTGCTAAGCCTCTGGATCTAAACCTATCATTCATGATACTGTCTGCCTAGCTGTGTATCTAACAATTTCATGTGTTATACTGTCTGCTGTATCTAAGGCTATCAGATTTAACGTTTAGTTCCGGTCCTTGCTGCCCTGTCATATTGATCTCTTGTTTTTTTTCACTCTTTATCATTTTTAGAGCCTGACTGATCTCAAGCAAGATAGATTGTATACAGCAGCTACCATCTGACAGTAGTTCATGCACAGAAGGAGCGGCTGTCACCTGACAGTAGAAGAAGCAGCTGTCACCAGGTGGTAGAAGGAGCGGCTGTCTCTAGGTGGTAGAAGGAGCAGTTATCATCTGATAGTAGAAGGAGCGGCTGTCATCTGACAATTGAAGGAGCGGCTGTCATCTGACAGTAGAAGGAGCGGCTGTCATCTGACAATTGAAGGAGCGGCTGTCATCTGACAGTAGAAGGAGCGGCTGTCATCTGATAGTAGAAGGAGCGGCTGTCATCTGACAGTAGAAGGAGCGGCTGTCATCTGACAATTGAAGGAGCGGCTGTCATCTGACAGTAGAAGGAGTGGCTGTCATCTGACAGTAGAAGAAGCAGCTGTCACCAGGTGGTAGAAGGAGCGGCTGTCTCTAGGTGGTAGAAGGAGCAGTTATCACCTGATAGTAGAAGGAGCGGCTGTCATCTGACAGTAGAAGGAGCAGCTGTCATTTGACAATAGAAGGAGCAGTTATCACCTGATAGTAGAGGGAGCGGCTGTCCATCTGACGATAGAAGGAATGTCTGTCACCTGACAGCAGAAGGGGTGGCTGTCACCTAATAATAGAAGGAGCGACTGTCACCTGATAGTAGAAGAAATTACTGTCACCTGATGGTGAAAGGAGCAGCTGTCATCTGTTAGTAGGAGTGACTGTCATGTGTCAGCTGTTCTGTACTATTGGATCAGCAGCAGTATTATGTCAGACACTTTAGACATGGCGTCTGTTTTGCTGCTGCTTCCGGTTCTCGCACAACCAGGCTGCGGTGTATTATAGAATCTTGACTACGATGTAAATGTCGCAACTGGAAGCCAGAGGGAATGAAAGTGCAGCTTTGGATGTGACTGGAGTATAAGACCTATTGGAACCTGAGGTCAGTACTATAAAAGTAATTACAAAGTTACTAAAGCAGCAGAGGAAAGAGCATTACATGGATGTCAGAGGAAGAGCTGACAAATCCGGGGCCCGGGGCGGCTGCAGGGGGGGCCCCTATTTATAGACAACAAAGAGAACTAAAGGAAAGATTCCCAGGGACAAAGACAGAGCATGAAAGTAAGGCAGACAGGCCGGCCGCAGCCCAGAGCGCAACGCCCCCCGCGACTCAGCCCTATAAATATACATGGCCAGCTAATGTCATTACCGGGGTCAGAGGTCACCACATCAAAGCCAAGCGAAGGCGGCAGCCGCGAGAATTATTCACGAGACGCCGGGCGAAGGACGAAATATAAAATACGGGAAGAACCGTCGAGTCCCCAATAATAGAGGACACAGAGTGCTGTATCACTCATAAGCTTAGATACAGCAGATCAGCAGGCAGGAATAAAATGATACACAGGCTCAATAGTTTGTATCAGACATGGTAAGCTTAGATACAGTGGGACAGCAGACAGTATCACACATATGATTAGATACATGGCTGAGCAGACTATCACACATGAAAGGATTAGATACAGAGCTCTGCAGACAATATCACACATGAAAGGATTAGATACAGAGCTCTGCAGACAATATCACACATGATAGGATTAGATACATGGCTGAACAGACAGTATCACACATAAAGGATTAGATACAGAGCTCTGCAGACAATATCACACATGATAGGATTAGATACATGGCTGAACAGACAGTATCACACATAAAGGATTAGATACAGAGCTCTGCAGACAATATCACACATGATAGGATAAGAGGCAGAATGAAGGGGTTCAGAGATGGTCAGGGGTGGGCATCAAGAAGAGACGGCCCCTGAGCAACATCCATAAAGGCCCTCCCATAATGCTGATTAGCTGTAATGTACTGTAATCTTCTCACCCAGCTGCTGCTACGCCTCTTGATCCTACACTGACATCCCCTCCCCCACTCTTTAATATGTTGCATTTGAAGGGCACAGTGAAGTTGTCGGAGGGCCTCAGTATTTGGGTGCATGGACTGGCATGAGTGTGGCCCCCACCGCCCTGTAATAGCAGATAATGAGCCAGCCGCACATTTTGCAGCCCCTCACTTTACAGCCTCTTTCCGTGTGATGTCTCCAAACTTCGATGATTCCCCTGAAAAGCGGGGGGTGATTAGAGCGCGCAGGTAGCCAGACGACAGTCAGAAGGAGACGTGACAAAGAATAAAACCGCCAGATAAAAATAAACCAAAGCCAACGCGTTTCGCCTTCCCAGCGCTCCCACCCCGCTCTACGGCTGCCAGCAGAACAGACTTTTTTGCATTCTGGGCTTTTACCGGCAGCAAAGCTTAAAGGTCTCAGATCTTTCCACGCGAGCTCCGCTCATTATTCATACAATTAGCATGTGCCGAGCGTGCCGGGACCATAGAGAAACAATGAGCGCACAGGAGATTAACCCCTGCCTGCCCGCCACCGCCTACTAATGAGCCGAGCAGGGCAGCTGCAAATCACTAACAAGGCTTCAAGGGGGTCACAAGGGGCGGCTTATAATACAGACATGGCGGTAATAAAACTGACAATAGGTCGGTGATTTGTCATTGCTTAAAGGAGAACTCCAAAGTAATCCACAGGCCTGAGGGGGCGGAGCATGACAGATTCATAAGAGTCACCAATCAGAGTCCAGCTTTCATATTTCCACAGCAGGTGCAGTCATGGAAGCTGCATTGTGATTGGTTGATGTGGGATCAGATCCGAGACCCCACAAACAAGTTGTGCAGATCGGCTGACACGACTACGACTACGACTGCTCGGGGGTGGTCTCTTCATAGAGTGCTTGCAGAAATGTTTACACCTTTGCTGATTTAATCCACACAGGCCCGGATGATGTCATAGATCCTGCTGGCTGTGTGGGGCGCCATCCCCTCGCCCAGCGTTCTCTTCTGCAGAGCTCCGTGGTTGGGAATTCAGCAGAACAATAAAACCGTGTAAAGGGGAGAGATGAATTTTACATGACGTGGCGCAGTCTGTAAGCTCCATGGCGGTGATAGAAATATGTTAGCGGTGCGGCTGCTGATCCCAGACTCGTATTCTCAGGCCCGGAGAGTAGAGCAACCTACAAGAACATGACATGAACCGGAGCACAGAGGTATATAGTATATACATGTACAAGGGGTCCTGGGCCCCAATACAAAATCTGTACCAGAGCCTACATGTGGCACAAGGGCCTGTGGGCGCCTCAGACACCAGTCACATATGTGCCCTCTAGTAATGTGCCTTAGGTCTATGGTAGTGATGACATCACTGGTTGTGTCACATGACCCATAATAATGATCTAATCTGTAGTTTTCTAAAAGTTCTCCTAAAATATGAAGAGACATTCACACCAGAAGAAGTGATCACTATCATTGGTAAAACATCCCAGAGCTGTACTCACAATACTGCACGTTCCAGAACTCTCCCAACTTGTTCAGTGTATGCAAATAAATTATACTGGAGATTTATATTGTGGGAAATGTCAGCTCATTGTAGGAAGAACCAACTGTGATGTATGTACACAGTGACTGCACCAGCAGAATAGTGAGCGCAGCTCTGGGGTATAATACAGGATGTAACTCAGGATCAGTACAGGATAAGTAATATAATGTATGTACACAGTGACTGCACCAGCAGAATAGTGAGCGCAGCTCTGGGGTATAATACAGGATGTAACTCAGGATCAGTACAGGATAAGTAATGTGATGTATGTACACAGTGACTGCACCAGCAGAATAGTGAGCGCAGCTCTGGGGTATAATACAGGATGTAACCCCGGGCGCCTCAGGATCAGTACAGGATAAGTAATGTAATGTATGTACACAGTGACTGCACCAGCAGAATAGTGAGCGCAGCTCTGGAGTATAATACAGGATAAGTAATGTAATGTATGTACACAGTGACTGCACCAGCAGAATAGTGAGTGCAGCTCTAGAGTATAATACAGGATGTAACTCAGGATCAGTACAGGATAAGTAATGTAATGTATGTACACAGTGACTGCACCAGCAGAATAGTGAGCGCAGCTCTGGAGTATAATACAGGATAAGTAATGTAATGTATGTACACAGTGACTGCACCAGCAGAATAGTGAGCGCAGCTCTGGAGTATAATACAGGATGTAACTCAGGATCAGTACAGGATAAGTAATGTAATGTATGTACACAGTGACTGCACCAGCAGAATAGTGAGCGCAGCTCTGGAGTATAATACAGGATAAGTAATGTAATGTATGTACACAGTGACAGCACCAGCAGAATAGTGAGCGCAGCTCTGGTGTATAATACAGGATAAGTAATGTAATGTATGTACACAGTGACTGCACCAGCAGAATAGTGAGCGCAGCTCTGGAGTATAATACAGGATGTAACTCAGGATCAGTACAGGATAAGTAATGTAATGTATGTACACAGTGACTGTACCAGCAGAATAGTGAGCGCAGCTCTGGAGTATAATACAGGATAAGTAATGTAATGTATGTACACAGTGACTGCAGCAGCAGAATAGTGAGTGCAGCTCTGGAGTATAATACAGGATGTAACTCAGGATCAGTACAGGATAAGTAATGTAATGTATGTACACAGTGACTGCACCAGCAGAATAGTGAGCGCAGCTCTGCAGTATGGTACTAGATGTAAGCCAGTGGGTTCAGCATTAGATGATGGGGGGCTCTTACTTTTGCACCCCCTCTCTGTATTTTCAGGACACAATGATTTAGATTTATTTCTGTTTCTAGAAGCCAGTAATGAATGCCAATATCTCTGCGGTCGGGTATTTGGAGGGATTATTTGGCCCTCTCTGGTGGACACAATGCGTTCCTCTGTGTTCTGGGAGGTGATTTGTACGCTGCGGGCGGCCCTGCAGATGATGGGGATCCTGCGGGGTAATTAGCGCTGTCCGCTCGCCTTTCCTCTCACATATATTAGATAATTGGCCGGACGCTCATGGCTGTGGCAGTTTTCCTGAGTCGGGATTGTTGATGATCCCTCTCCGTGCAGCGTCAGCGGTCTCGACAGTCAAGATGATCATTAGATCTTGGAAGAGACATGTCCACTGTATAGCGGGATAGACAGACGGTTTATTAATGTAACCAGGACAGCCCGGCCACAGCCTGACCTAATTACACTGAATTACAGCCCCGCACACCCCGGACTGGTGTACAGGATTGTGTGGTACAAGGTAGAAGTGGTGTCCTGTTGGTAAACGACAAAATATCTGCAATAGGGGCACTGTATGGGCACTAGTATGTGGATATCACCATTGTATGGGCACTAGAATATGGATTACACAATTGTATCGTCACTACTATGTAGATATCACCATTGTATGGTCAGTACTATATATATATCACCATTATATGGATACAACTATGTGGATAGCTCCATTAAATGGGCACTAGAATGTGGATATCACCAATATATGGGCACTAGAGTGTGGAGAGCACCATTGTATGGAAACGACTATGTGGATATCACCATTATAAGGACTTGGCTTGACTATGTGGATATCATCATTATATGGGCACTACTATTTGGATAGCACCATTGTATGGGCACTACTATTTGGATAGCACCATTGTATGGGCACTACTATATGGATATCACCATAGTATGGGCACTAGAATGTGGAGAGCACCATTATATGGACACAACCATGTAGATATCACCATTGTATTAGCACTACTATTTGAATACCAGCATTGTATGGAAATAAGTATGCGGATAGCTCCATTGTATGGGCACTAGTTTGTTGATACCACCATTATATGGACACGACTATGTGGACATTACCTTTGTATGGGCACTAATGTGTGGATAGCACCATTGTATGGCACTACTATGTGGATAGCACCATTGTATGGGCACTATTATGTGGATAGCACCATTGTATGTGCACTATTATGTGGTTAGCACCATTGTATGGGCACTATTATGTGGATAGCACCATTGTATGGGCACTATTATTTGGATTGCACCATTGTATGGGCACTATTATGTGGATAGCACCATTGTATGGCACTATTATGTGGATAGCACCATTGTATGGGCACTGTTATTTGGATTGCACCATTGTATGGGCACTATTATGTGGATAGCACCATTGTATGGCACTATTATGTGGATAGCACCATTGTATGGGCACTATTATGTGGATAGCACCATTGTATGGGCACTATTATGTGGATAGCACCATTGTATGGGCACTGTTATGTGGATTGCACCATTGTATGGGCACTATTATGTGGATAGCACCATTGTATGGGCACTAGAGTGTGGAGAGCACCATTTTATGGGCACTGTTATGTGGTTAGCACCATTGTATGGGCACTATTATGTGGTTAGCACCATTGTATGGGCACTATTATGTGGTTAGCACCATTGTATGGGCACTGTTATGTGGTTAGCACCATTGTATGGGCACTATTATGTGGTTAGCACCATTGTATGGGCACTGTTATGTGGTTAGCACCATTGTATGGGCACTATTATGTGGTTAGCACCATTGTATGGGCACTGTTATTTGGATTGCACCATTGTATGGGCATTATTATGTGGATTGCACCATTGTATGTGGATAGCACCATTGTATGTGCACTATTATGTGGATAGCACCATTATATGTGCACTATTATGTGGGCCCTTTTTGGCGCTTTTGTGTGTGCCCCCTTTTTGTGCCTTTTGTGGCCCTTTTGGGCACTATTATGTGATAGCACCATTATATGGGCACTATAATGTGGATGCACCTTTTTTGGGCCCTTTTGTGGTGCCCATTGTATGGGCACTATTATGTGGATAGCACCATTATATGTGCACTATTATGTGGATAGCACCATTGTATGGGCACTATTATGTGGAATAGCACCATTATATGGGCACTATAATGTGGATAGCACCATTATATGGGCACTATAATGTGGATAGCACCATTGTATGGGCACTATTATGTGGATAACACCATTATATGTGCACTATTATGTGGATAGCACCATTGTATGGGCACTATTATGTGGATAGCACCATTATATGTGCACTATTATGTGAATAGCACCATTATATGGGCACTATAATGTGGATAGCACCATTGTATGGGCACTATTATGTGGATAACACCATTATATGGGCACTATAATGTGGATAGCACCATTGTATGGGCACTATTATGTGGATAACACCATTATATGTGCACTATAATGTGGATAGCACCATTGTATGGGCACTATAATGTGGATAGCACCATTGTATGGGCACTATTATGTGGATCGGTGGTTCAGATCTTTGAGCTTTTTATGTGATTTGCTTCATTATATGGACATTTAGGGTGATTGAAGGAATTTTGCACATCCCCCTAACACTTCCCCCGCTCTTTGGTTTAGCCTTGCTTATAACTGACGCAGGTGCCCGGTCTGTACAGATCTATAGGGCTGCGTACGGTCACGTTGCTGGATGTCACCAGTGTTCATTATCTGAATTCGCCATTATCTCCGTACTTTGTGCACAAGATAACAGTGATCCGCAGTCTGTGATTTTTAGTAACGATCTCTGCCGCTCTCTATTGTGTGGAGACATCTGAGAGAAAAATTACAGATTGGGATTGGACAGTAAATGTAATAAAATGATGGGGTTTCATCATTTTACTGACAGGTCCACCTTGTGGACGGAGGAGGGGTGGACGGAGCGCTCGTCATCGCCTCCTCCAGGTATCCCTACTCTCCAATGTACAAGCTGTACATATGGTTACAATGTTGCCAATATTTGGTGATAACTGCAACAAATGTTTTAAAAGTTGCATCTGACCCGATGGTGAGAGGAGCCTGTGAGACCCGACTATACATCCTCATCACACATTGATACATTAAGTGTAACATTGTAACTGCTGCGCCGCACCCCAAGTGCCAAACATCATGAAAACATGGCACCCGCTCTAAACGCAACGCCCCGTGTCTACTGCTAAGATCGCCCATGAGGTACCTGAAGCCGTAAAGCGTTACCTACCGCCACCTGCTGGGGGATAGGAAGGGTTAATGATAAATATTACAGCAAAATATATATTTCTGGTGACATTAGTGGCGTGCTGTGTGCCCTGTCCTCCGCTCCTCGGGGGAGTGATGGAAGTGGGAAAGTGAGGACGGCCGCGCTGAAAGCAATTTTAGGCAGAGTAGTCTCAGTGGGGAGAGATCCCAAAGGGAAACGTCACCGCCAAAATTACCGCCTGCTTCTAGTCAACGCAGACCAAATGTCCATCATGGAACCGAAATACCAGTAATGTCAGCAGGGGAGAGCGGTAACCCTATCACTGCCAAACTGCAGTCTATCATCTCAACCATGGCGCTAGTATATCAGTTATATTATTATACATAGTAGGCAGTATTATAGTAGTTATATTCTTGTACATAGGAGTAGTATTATAGTAGTTATATTCTTGTACATAGGAGCAGTATTATAGTAGTTATATTCTTGTACATAGGAGTAGTATTATAGTAGTTATATTCTTGTACATAGGAGTAGTATTATAGTAGTTATATTCTTGTACATAGGAGGTAGTATTATAGTAGTTATATTCTTGTACATAGGAGGTAGTATTATAGTAGTTATATTCTTGTACATAGGAGGTAGTATTATAGTAGTTATATTCTTGTACATAGCAGTATTATAGTAGTTATATTCTTGTACATAGGAGGCAGTATTATAGTAGTTATATTCTTGTACATAAGAGGAGTATTATAGTAGTTATATTCTTGTACATAGGGGGTAGTATTATAGTAGTTATATTCTTGTACATAGGAGCAGTATTATAGTAGTTATATTCTTGTACATAGGAGGTAGTATTATAGTAGTTATATTCTTGTACATAGGAGGTAGTATTATAGTAGTTATATTCTTGTACATAGGAGGCAGTATTATAGTAGTTATATTCTTGTACATAGGAGTAGTATTATAGTAGTTATATTCTTGTACATAGGAGCAGTATTATAGTAGTTATATTCTTGTACATAGGAGTAGTATTATAGTAGTTATATTCTTGTACATAGGAGCAGTATTATAGTAGTTATATTCTTGTACATAGGAGGTAGTATTATAGTAGTTATATTCTTGTACATAGGGGGCAGTATTATAGTAGTTATATTCTTGTACATAGGAGCAGTATTATAGTAGTTATATTCTTGTACATAGGAGGTAGTATTATAGTAGTTATATTCTTGTACATAGGAGGCAGTATTATAGTAGTTATATTCTTGTACATAGGGGGTAGTATTATAGTAGTTATATTCTTGTACATAGGAGCAGTATGTATTATAGTAGTTATATTCTTGTACATAGGAGGTAGTATTATAGTAGTTATATTCTTGTACATAGGAGGTAGTATTATAGTAGTTATATTCTTGTACATAGGAGGCAGTATTATAGTAGTTATATTCTTGTACATAGGAGGTAGTATTATAGTAGTTATATTCTTGTACATAGGAGTGGTACGTAGTATTATAGTAGTTATATTCTTGTACATAGGAGCAGTATTATAGTAGTTATATTCTTGTACATAGGAGGTAGTATTATAGTAGTTATATTCTTGTACATAGGAGGCAGTATTATAGTAGTTATATTCTTGTACATAGGAGGTAGTATTATAGTAGTTATATTCTTGTACATAGGAGGCAGTATTATAGTAGTTATATTCTTGTACATAGGAGTAGTATTATAGTAGTTATATTCTTGTACATAGGAGCAGTATTATAGTAGTTATATTCTTGTACATAGGAGCAGTATTATAGTAGTTATATTCTTGTACATAGGAGGTAGTATTATAGTAGTTATATTCTTGTACATAGGAGCAGTATTATAGTAGTTATATTCTTGTACATAGGAGGTAGTATTATAGTAGTTATATTCTTGTACATAGGAGGTAGTATTATAGTAGTTATATTCTTGTACATAGGAGTAGTATTATAGTAGTTATATTCTTGTACATAGGAGCAGTATTATAGTAGTTATATTCTTGTACATAGGAGTAGTATTATAGTAGTTATATTCTTGTACATAGGAGCAGTATTATAGTAGTTATATTCTTGTACATAGGAGGTAGTATTATAGTAGTTATATTCTTGTACATAGGAGCAGTATTATAGTAGTTATATTCTTGTACATAGGAGTAGTATTATAGTAGTTATATTCTTGTACATAAGAGGAGTATTATAGTAGTTATATTCTTGTACATAAGAGTAGTATTATAGTAGTTATATTCTTGTACATAGGGGGCAGTATTATAGTAGTTATATTCTTGTACATAAGAGGTATTCTTCGGTATTATAGTAGTTATATTCTTGTACATAGGGGGCAGTATTATAGTAGTTATATTCTTGTACATAGGAGCAGTATTATAGTAGTTATATTCTTGTACATAGGGGGCAGTATTATAGTAGTTATATTCTTGTACATAGGAGCAGTATTATAGTAGTTATATTCTTGTACATAGGGGGCAGTATTATAGTAGTTATATTCTTGTACATAGGGAGCAGTATTATAGTAGTTATATTCTTGTACATAGGAGGCAGTATTATAGTAGTTATATTCTTGTACATAGGAGCAGTATTATAGTAGTTATATTCTTGTACATAGGAGCAGTATTATAGTAGTTATATTCTTGTACATAGGAGCAGTATTATAGTAGTTATATTCTTGTACATAGGAGCAGTATTATAGTAGTTATATTCTTGTACATAGGAGCAGTATTATAGTAGTTATATTCTTGTACATAGGAGCAGTATTATAGTAGTTATATTCTTGTACATAAGAGGAGTATTATAGTAGTTATATTCTTGTACATAAGAGGTAGTATTATAGTAGTTATATTCTTGTACATAAGAGGTAGTATTATAGTAGTTATATTCTTGTACATAGGAGCAGTATTATAGTAGTTATATTCTTGTACATAGGGGGCAGTATTATAGTAGTGATATTCTTGTACATAAGAGGAGTATTATAGTAGTTATATTCTTGTACATAGGAGCAGTATTATAGTAGTTATATTCTTGTACATAGGGGCAGTATTATAGTAGTGATATTCTTGTACATAAGAGGAGTATTATAGTAGTTATATTCTTGTACATAGGAGGTAGTATTATAGTAGTTATATTCTTGTACATAGGGGGCAGTATTATAGTAGTTATATTCTTGTACATAGTAGTATTATAGTAGTTATATTCTTGTACATAGGAGCAGTATTATAGTAGTTATATTCTTGTACATAGGAGTAGTATTATAGTAGTTATATTCTTGTACATAGGAGTGGTATTATAGTAGTTATATTCTTGTACATAGCCGTTTTGTAGTTATTTTCTTACATAGGAGCAGTATTTAGTAGTTATATTCTTGTACATAGGAGCAGTATTATAGTAGTTATTTTCTTGTACATAGGAGCAGTATTATAGTAGTTATATTCTTGTACATAGGAGGTAGTTTTGTTTTTTCTTGCAGTATTATAGTAGTTATATTCTTGTACATAGGAGCAGTATTATAGTAGTTATATTCTTGTACTAGCAGTATTATGTAGTTATATTCTTGTACATAGGAGTAGTATTATAGTAGTTATATTCTTGTACATAGGAGCAGTATTATAGTAGTTATATTCTTGTACATAGGAGAGTAGTATTATAGTAGTTATATTCTTGTACATAGGAGCAGTATTATAGTAGTTATATTCTTGTACATAGGAGCTAGTATTATAGTAGTTATATTCTTGTACATAGGAGTAGTATTATAGTAGTTATATTCTTGTACATAGGAGCAGTATTATAGTAGTTATATTCTTGTACATAGGAGCAGTATTATAGTAGTTATATTCTTGTACATAGGAGCAGTATTATAGTAGTTATATTCTTGTACATAGGAGGTAGTATTATAGTAGTTATATTGTTGTACATAGGAGCAGTATTATAGTAGTTATATTCTTGTACATAGGAGCAGTATTATAGTAGTTATATACTTGTACATAGGAGTAGTATTATAGTAGGTATATTCTTGTACATAGGAGCAGTATTATAGTAGTTATATTCTTGTACATAGGAGCAGTATTATAGTAGTTATATTCTTGTACATAGGAGTAGTATTATAGTAGTTATATTCTTGTACATAGGAGCAGTATTATAGTAGTTATATTCTTGTACATAGGAGTAGTATTATAGTAGTTATATTCTTGTACATAGGAGCAGTATTATAGTAGTTATATTCTTGTACATAGGAGCAGTATTATAGTAGTTATATTCTTGTACATAGTTGCAGTATTATAGCAGTTATATTCTTGTCCGCCCGCTATACTTACGTGTTTCGGCTGCTGTAGACAGAACTATTTCTCTCTTAATCCTGGAACATTAATCCTCAATCACTGAGGGAACTTCTTCTCGGTCTGGGCTGTCTGTGTTGTCCTGCCTGTGATAAGCGGCTTGGGTGCCTGTATCTGTAAGACTTGGGTGTGCGGTGTGGGGGAGGGGTGATAAGCGGGTGGCGGACATCAGATATGGAATAAGTTGCTTTTTCCTCCGCTGGTAACTAAACTTTCCGTCGCGTTGCGATGTTTTTCCATTGATTAGATTAATGGCTTTTAATGAACGTGAATCTATCGAGCGGCTTTAATAAATGATAACGTGGATGTTACTGCCCTGAAAGACGTCTCAGAATTACCGCAGAGTAGACGCTCGGTGTCCTCGGGGGTAAATACTTATCACATTCTTGTGGCTTTTATTTATTTATTTCTTGTCCATTTCAGTCTCCGCCGGTTATACTTAGTCACTCGGCTTCTCCAGCTGAATAATAAACTTTCCTCTTCCTCCTCGCAGCAGTTTGTGCTCCAGAGCTGCTGCTGCTGCTTCTTGTTATTGGGGACAGCAGGATTCTACCTTTGTCAGCCATTGTCAAGCCTATAGAAGGCTGAATTGGGTCACTCGGTCACTCACCTACAGTAGAGTATGCAGCCTGGAAGAAATAAGAGCTGTGACAGTCTCTATAGCTTTAGTTTTTGCATTAGCACTCTCTGTGTGTCAGTCATTACTGTAGTTCTGGCATTCTATTCACCATTGCAGCTGCAGTGCCTGATCACTGTTATTTTCTATTGGCATTCTAGATGCAAACTTTTTTTTAAAATAGAAAATAACTTTATTTATAGTCGGCTGTCACACATCACACAGTGAGCGCTGCACCACAGCCCTGTCCAAGGAACGATTGGCCATAAATCTGTCACCCACTATTCACCGCGCGGCAGGATAATAAACCGCACAGGGATTTCTCCTCTGTACGGTAGATTCAGCTATACACTACCATTCACTCAATCAATCCAACATCAGGCTCGTAGCAGGACATGGTACAGGCCAAGCCCCCCCTCCTCCTCCTGGCAATGGCTGGGCCAGTCATGTAACATTTTTATACTGTTGCAGTTTATCATTCTGTTTCCTTAACTGGAACTGAAAGGGGCGGAGCCGTACAGTATCGGGGAGGAGCAGTGCAAAGCATCATGGTACAAAGGTTCAGAACCATGAAATGTACCTGAAGTTTTGTTTTCTTTTAATTGGCCTGGCCCTTTCTGTTTAGTTAAGCCCCGACTGTGTGTTTATAATCATGGCCTAGGTGGAGGTTCCCTTTTATTCTTATATAGTGTGGGCCCGGTGGGTCTGTGACTCGCGAGCCTTTAGGGTAAGATCGTGTAATGTCTGTTCTTCTCAGTGGTCAATAACATCTCTGCTAGTGAATGCCGGATCAGATCACTCTAGGGCGGTGCAACGCCAAAGGGCGGGGCATAGAACCACATCATGGCGATTGGCTGTTACATCGGGCCCCTCTCCATAATAGGAGCGCCGGAGCACCCACAGGTTTATTTGGGTGGGGCGTTTATAGCGGTTTTTAGGACATCACATTAATAATATCAGTATTTCTTTTATTTTACAGGTAAGTGAAGTCCGCACGCGTTATGCACTATAGAGCGGTATTAGTTAGTCATTGCAGGGCTGTATTATTTAGGCACTATATTGCAGTAGTATTTATACATTATATTGGTGGTGTTATTGAGGCATTACAGGCTGTATTATTTAAGTACTATAAGAAGCTATTATGTAGGCACTATATTGTGGTATTATTTATGTACTATATGGTATTATTTATACAGTATTATTTAGGCACTTTAGAGTGGTTTATTAGTACTATAAGGCAGTAGTATTATTTAGGAATTATAGAGCGGTATTATTAGTATTATAAGGCTGGGTTCACATCTGCGCTTACTCACTGTTCGGGGATTCTGTCCCCCATTCTGCTTGAAATGACTTTTCTCTCCGCAGTTTTCGGGGTGAAACCTGATTGACCCCATTGTAGTCTATGGGGTCCACAGGTAACAGCTTTTTAAGAGGATTGGGTTTACGTTTTTCAGGTCCCCAAGTGGACCCGAAGAACAGAAACCCGAGCACAGGTGTGAACCTAACCTAAGGCAGTATTATGTAGTACTATAAGGCAGTATTATTTAGGAACTATAGAGCAGTAATATTTGTACTATAAGGCAGTACTAGTTAGAACTATAAGGCACTACAAGGCAGTATTATTTAGGAATTATAGAGCGGTATTATTTGTACTATAAGGCAGTACTATTTAGTTCTATAAGGCACTAAAATGCGGTATTATTTTGGTACTATAGTGCGGTTTTCCTAGAAGATATATTTTCTGGTACTGTTTTGTAGCACTATATGGTGCTGTCTGGTGTTATGTGTAACGCTGCTATCATAGAACACTGTATGGCAGTATTATATAACTGTGTATGATACGGTATGTACTTGGCGTTGTGTAGTGCAGTGATCTGGATGTGTATGTCAGTGTTATTTGGATACATTTGGCACTCTATGGCGGGGGTGAGCTGGGTATTGTCTTGTGTCCCGGGTGCCAGAGGTGGTGGCTACAAGGCGCAGTGCCCAGGGCTAGGGCAGCAGAAGGATCTGTACATCCTTGCTGTGACTCTCTATGGCACCGCTATATATGTGGCACCGCTATATATGTGAACACAGATCATAGCAGTATATCGGGGATTTTCTGCACTTAACTCTTCAAATAAAATGGCTGCCATCGCTAACTTTATAATCCTGAAGGATCCCAGAAAAGCGAATCTTCGCGTAGGGTCTGGCTGCGATGATACGGAGGCGCCGGCGCTGCCGCCTTGTGCATTAGCGGCTGATTTGGTGAAGTTCTGAAGACAGGTTATTTGCTTCAATAAAATAAATGGATGCGTTGGATTGTGGAGCTGTCACTTCCACTTGTTACATTGTGTCAGGGAAAAAACGGTGACAAATGTGCGGTAAACAGCCGCCATCATCGCTGTCACTCTCACACTTAACTTAGCTGCTGCCTTACCGGGGGCTCGGAAGGTTCTGGAGCCGCGTGTGACAGCGCCTCAGCTGGAGACGCCACCTTGTCACATAATCTGCTCTAATCCCCCGCTTTCTTTCTGTGCTCCAAAAATGTCTGCACAACAGAGACAGCAAAATCGCCGCTAGCGCCCTGACGACACCCGAAAAGGAGGTAGAGGGCGACAACTGAGAACATTCACCCCATATACTCCAAAAACTCCTCTCAACTCTGCTGTGAAGGTGCCAACACTTCTATACTCAGTTATATCTGTACCTGGAAAAGCTGGGTGACAAATGAGAGGGTCTTAAAACAACTCCAATATGAGTTTTCTCCCAGCTTTTCTAGAGTCCTGAATGGCAAATCTGCCTTGTTATTTGTCATCACATCTTCACTAGACCATTCAGGGCTCTGGAAAAGTTTGGTGAATGTCCTTGTAGGAATAGTTACTGAGACCACATTAGTTGCCATCCAGCTTTTCTGGAAAATCTGCTTTATGTGTCATTGCCATTCAGGGCTCTAGAAAAGTATGGTAAAAGTTACTGAGCCCTTAGTGGCTGTCATCCAACTTTTTGGGAGTCCTGAATGGCAAATCTGCTTAGTTATGTAGTGAGAGGGGATCGGTGCATAACAAACCTTGTGGGAACTTTCACATAATAGCAACCACCAAACTTTCCCGGGAGCAGATAGAGGGTTATTTGATTTTTGTATTTTGGGTCTTGCAGGTATAAATTGACATCCACACCATGAGGTGAGTAAATTTAGGCCATGCTATTCAGGAGTCTCAGAAAGCTGGGTGACAACAACTGTGATGGGATTAAATCTCTTCCATAGCTGTGTACATTATGGCTGGGTTATAACAGGGGGCGCTGTTCAGGGTAAGAATCTGCTGCAATTAGATTTGGTGAGATCATCTCCAGTCCCGGTTTGGGTCCTGATTTCCTGGGCTGTAGCTCTAGGGGGCGCTGTCTCTGGAGGATCCCAGGATCAGTATCTCTGCTTCTAGGTATAAGTAACCAGAAGGATCGCCCAGGATTAGAAAACATGGCCGCCTTATTCCAGGCACAGCGCCTCCACTGGCCATGGGTTGTGTCTGGTGTCTGCGGCTTTATAGCAGTGTCTGGGGCTGAGCCGGAATACCGCCCGCAGCTTGTGGACAGCAGTGGCGCTGGTTTTAGAAGTCGTCAGCCATGTTTCTCCGATCCCTGAACAACCCCCTAGAAATGTTCAGTCTATTCAATCTGTTTGACAGAAGTGGCCCCAGCGATCCCTGCGATCAGTGATCATCTCCCTTTCCGCACCAGGTCTCCCAGGGCCTGTAGACAGTAGTTAGGCCTTGCTCCTGGGGCTGAGCTCCTTCCCTTGTGACTGGCACCGCCCACTATTTTGAATAATTATTTTTTATCCAATAGAAAGTGTAAAATTTGCATAATTTCCCAGAATCCTTTGCCCGAACTCTCCCTGAGCTTAATGAAGAGCGTAAAGAATAAATTATATGAAGCAAAACTCTTTAAATCATGGCGTTCTGGTGGGGTGGGCGGAGCCTCTCGCCTGCTGGATCATGATCGGTTCAGGACCTGCCTGGGGCCATGCTGGGATCGGGGGTCGTGCTGGGATCGGGGGGTCGTGCTGGGATCGGGGGTTGTACTGGGATCGGGCCCATTGGCTGAAAATTTTGAAAATTAAAAAATAAATTAATAAATTATGAGCTTGACAAAAACTATAAATTTTTTTCGTTCTCTATATTCACGGTCTACAGTTCTGAAATTTTCACTGATATTGCAGTCGCCTCTTTTGAGAAACATTAGAGGTCATAGGTCACAGCTGCCATCATCGCCCGGCCTCTTCCTGCTGCTGATCCTGCACCCACCACACAGCAGCAGGGCACGGCCTCGCCTCTAGCAGACCAGTATGGGCCCTCACAGCGCTCATGCGGGCAGGAGACCCTCTACCTCTAACACAGGGGGCGCTCACAGCTATAACCTCTCTGCAACACCTATTACACCTAAGGAGAGACTCAGGCAATGCATTGTGGGAATTTATGCAAATGAGAAAGGATGACGGTAAATCTGATGAAATCTCATTACTGAGGAGGAGTCAGGGGAGGAGCATCACCAGACTCCTCCCAATACTTCCGGTCCTCCAGAGGTGCATCATGGGATTGAGACCAATAACTCCAGTTATGACCCAACCATCTAGCATATTAAGGAAGCTCCTCCTTAAAGGGCTGATTCACTTTTCTGGCAAATCATTTTCAGACTCATCATCTCAATGAAAAGAGAAAGACCCCCAACCCAAAAGGGTCAGAGTACAACGGCCGCCACACAGACTCTCACACCCGTGTACTACCAGGAGCCAGGGCCGCCTACAGCGAGGGCCGCCCACCCCCACACAAGCAGAGATGGGGCCCCTATCAGGCAGCAGACTCCAAAAAGAAACCTGTCAGTGCTCTCAGGTGGGGAACACCTTATGTGAGACCTCTATGTAACTTAAGGAGCATTACAGGCAAAGCATCCTGGGAAATTATGCTAATTAGATGGGGGAGGGTACATCGGTTGTAAACTTCTGTGCTGATCTCAGATCCATTCTAGAGAGCGGGGGAGGCGCACTAATCACGGACAGTGAAGGGTTAACGAGGCGCTCATTAGGTCCGCGTTCTAATACTGAAGCAATTAACAAGCTCCTTGTCATGGAAATTAATGAGCAGTGGTCACGGCCCCGCCCCCTGCATTGGAAATTAATGAGCAGTGGTCACGGCCCCGCCCCTTTTCTCTGAATATTATTAGGATCTTGTCTAAGGTGGCGTTCTGTAATAGCACCCCAGACTACTAAAGTATGTGCCCCCCCCCTCCTTAACCCTTTCCTGAACCCCCAAGCGCTAAATTGTGCTAATATATGTCTATAGAGATTGCTGTAGACGCGACTTTAAGAGCGCAGCAGATATGGCGGAACCCATCAGATAAAAGCTACAAGCCCCAGAGTGTCCTTCAGATTGTGACGGCATGCTGGGACTTGTAGTTCCCCAGTAGCTGCATGCAGGCGCTGAGTTGTCTCGTATACTTCACTGATGTGTTAACCCTTCCATTAGCGAGGGCGAGCACATTTGATAGGTTTCTCCTCATTTGTGTTCATTCCTGTGTTCCTCGTCTGCGCCCGGACGACCGCCAGGATGTCGTGTTGCCATGGAGGGATGAAAAGTGATGGTAATGATAATACGAATCGCAGCTAATAGCAGTAAAGTGAAACACTGGGGGGCGAGGCGGCACAGTGGGGGAAAGGACTGGCCCATTATGTCCTACACTTTTATTTTTGGACAACCAATATCCAAAAATATCCAAAAGCTCAGCAAGTTTGTGATCAGAGCAGATCTAGCGCGCGCTCGACAACGGATTATTATTCTACCGTGGATGGTGACAATCTAAGTGTGAGCAACAATGTCTCTGGTGCCCAGGAGGATGGGGCCACTCTTAAAGGGGAAGCGCTGACAATTGGCCCACACCTGACAGTGCAAAACATCCCGAAGAGCCCATCATGTGACTGCGAAGCTGTGTATCTAATCCCACCATGTGCGATACTATTTGTTAAGCCAATGTATCTAATCCTATCATGTAACACTGCACAATGCTGTATCTAATCCTATCATGTGATACTTTCTGCTGAGTCGATGTATCTAATCCTATCATGTGTGATACTGTCTGCTAAGCTGTGTATCTAAGCCTATCATGTGTGACACTGCTCAGTGGCCGTATCTAATCCTATCATGTGTGACACTGCCTGCTGAGACAGTGTATCTAAGCACTTCATGTGTGGTACTGTCTGCTGAGTGACTGTATCTAATCCTATCATGTGCGACACTGCCTGCTGAGCTGTGTATCTAATCCTATTTTGTGTGATACTGTCTGCTGAGTCGTGTATCTAATCCTATCATGTGTGGTACAGCCTCCGGCCATGTTGCCACCCTCTTGTTACAATGTCATTGTGGAATAATTGGCTGTTTCTTTGTGATGCGCTGCGGGCGAGGCGGAGGGGGCGCCGCGCACAATTATAGACTGTAAGAGAAATACAATATATTTCTTGGAGTGATTTGTCGCTTTCCGGCCACTTTGGGGCTCGCGTTCTGCCACGTGTCGCCATCATTGCGCCGTACTCCATTTCTCCGATCCAGGGCGATGAGTGACGGGCGCTGACGCTTTGTGTCCGACGTATAATTAAAGTGTTAACCCTTGCCCGCTCAGGCAGGTGAGTGAGCGTCGCAATCGCCAAACCCTCAATTTCACACCAATTGCCTTTTGCTTTACGAATAAAAAATAAGATCAAGCGCTCATCGTATAATCAGGAAAAATACTTAAGAATCGCCGGGAAATTGAATTTCTTCGCTCGGCTGCGCCGGTAACCAGGAGGATTATTTTCTGATCTATTATCGGAAGCCGCTCGCGGGTTGTGATTTTGTTGCCGCTTGTTCGGAGGACACTACACGTTTCATGCTACATTAGCCGTGTGTGTCGGTCCTGTCGCCACACGCTGCGAGGGGAGGGACCTGGGAGGAGCCCTTTAACAATCCGTCATCCTGAGGGGGGTCCTCAAAGGACTGACTGAGCCCCCCAAGTCTGGGATCGTAAAAACGTCCCGCAGTCTGGTGGGGGTACACCGCGTCCTGAGTGTATCACCAGGTCCGTAACACCAAGGCCATCCATTGTTTTTTGTTGTGGTCCTCTACACCTGAGTGAGGGCGCCCCCTATTGAATGAATCCCCCCCAACCCCAGATAAGTACCCCGGACCGCCATGTCTGTCACCACCTCAGCGTGTCACGTCCTGGAGCGTTTCTGTGATGCGGTCTACGAATTCTACATGTCATGATCTGATCTCTGCAGAACTCATAGTCCTGAGTGCCGGCCGCCATATTGTCAGCTCATTGTCCACGTTTAGCGCTGGTCGCCATATTGTCAGCTCATTGTCCACGTTTAGTGCTGGCCGCCATATTGTCAGCTCATTGTCCATGTTTAGCATCGACCGCCATATTGTGAGTTCATTGTCCACGTTTAGTGCTGGCTGCCATATTGTCAGTTTATTGTCCACGTTTACCGCTGGTCGCCATATTGTCAGTTCATTGTCCACATTTAGCACTTGCCGCCATATTGTCAGTTTATTGTCCACGTTTACCGCTGGTCGCCATATTGTCAGCTCATTGTCCATGTTTAGCGCTGGTCGCCATATTGTGAGTTCATTGTCCACGTTTAGCGCTGGTCGCCATATTGTCAGTTCATTGTCCACGTTTAGCGCTGGTCGCCATATTGTCAGTTCATTGTCCACGTTTACTGCTGGCCGCCATATTGTGAGTTCATTGTCCACGTTTAGCGCTGGTCGCCATATTGTCAGTTCATTGTCCACATTTAGCTCTGGCCACCATATTGTGAGTTCATTTTCCACATTTAGCGCTGGTCGCCATATTGTCAGTTCATTGTCCTGAGTGCTGGTCGCCATATTGTCAGCTCATTGTCCACGTTTAGTGCTGGCCGCCATATTGTCAGCTCATTGTCCATGTTTAGCATCGACCGCCATATTGTGAGTTCATTGTCCACGTTTAGTGCTGGCTGCCATATTGTTAGTTCATTGTCCACATTTAGCACTTGCCGCCATATTGTCAGTTTATTGTCCACGTTTACCGCTGGTCGCCATATTGTCAGCTCATTGTCCATGTTTAGCGCTGGTCGCCATATTGTGAGTTCATTGTCCACGTTTAGCGCTGGTCGCCATATTGTCAGTTCATTGTCCACGTTTAGCGCTGGCGCCTTGTCGTTCTGCCCGCGGCCACCATATTGTGAGTCATTGCCACGTTTGCGCTGGTCGCCATATTGTCAGTTCATTGTCCACATTTAGCTGCTGGCCACCATATTGTGAGTTCATTTTCCACATTTAGCGCTGGTCGCCATATTGTCAGTTCATTGTCCAGGCCCTGGCCGCCATTTGTCGTTCATTGTCCACATGCGCTGCCGCCTATTGTCGTTCTTGCCCGTTTCTGCTGGCCGCCATATTGTGGCTTGCCCGTTTGGCGCTGGTCGCCTTTGTCAGTTCATTGTCCACATTTAGCTCTGGCCACCATATTGTGAGTTCATTTTCCACATTTAGCGCTGGTCGCCATATTGTCAGTTCATCGTCCTGAGTGCTGGTCGCCATATTGTCAGTTCATTGTCCACATTTAGCGCTGGCCGCCATATTGTCAGTTCATTGTCCACGTTTACTGCTGGCCGCCATATTGTCAGTTCATTGTCCACGTTTAGAGCTGGCCGCCATATTGTGAGTTCATTGTCCACGTTTAGCGCTGGTCGCCATATTGTCAGTTCATTGTCCACTTTTAGCTCTGGCCGCCATATTGTCAGTTCATTGTCCACATTTAGCTCTGGCCACCATATTGTGAGTTCATTTTCCACATTTAGCGCTGGTCGCCATATTGTCAGTTCATTGTCCTGAGTGCTGGTCGCCATATTGTCAGTTCATTGTCCACGTTTAGCTCTGGCCGCCATATTGTCAGTTCATAGTCCACGTTTAGCGCTGGTCGCCATATTGTCAGCTCATTGTCCAACCTGCCTGTTGTCTATGAGCCGCTGACATGGCGGCGGCATCTTGTATACATTTTTATGTTATCTCATTGTGCTCCATTAGACTCATCTGCGGCATCAGCTTGTCGGAAATAGTCCTCGCCGTGTTGCGGTCTAGCGTTATGCAGGCGCTTGGCATTCTTTCAGTTATTGACAATCTGTGCATCATACAGAGTCTGGCAGCTGTCCAGCATGGATCACTTCCCCCAAATGTAAAGCATATGTACTCGCCCAGGCCGCTCATGTACATATCGGCGGCTGTTGCTGCATTCTCTGACATCACCCAAATTGCTACTTGGAACAGCGCCACACTTATCTGTACTTTGTACGTGGGGCCATATCTTACCATAATTATCAGTCGGGGCCGCGCAGACAGCTCCGCTCACAACAAGCATAAACATCCCAGCACCAAACGGCGAGATTAACAGCAGCGCTAACCCCGACGTATGGATTAAACCATAATTGTAATCCCAGATCTATAATTCATGACTTATTTAGCGGAGCGCCATCACCGCTACTCATCATTCTAATCAAAACGCTGCCAATAAAGTTTTATTACAACCGGAGACAAGACGGAAGGAGATATATATATATATATATATATATATATATATATATATATATAACACGTGGACAAAATTGTTGGTCCCCTCGTTTAATGAAAGAAAACCCCACAATGGTCACAGAAATAACTTGAATATGACAAAAGTAATAATATATAAAAATTCTATGAAAATGAACAAATGAAAGTCAGACATTGCTTTCCAACCAGGCTTCAACATGAAACAGTCCTGGACAGAAATGAGGGTTCCCTTAATATTTAGTTGCACAACCTTTTGAGGCAATCCCTGCAATCAGACGATTCCTGTAACTGTCAATGAGACTTCTGCCCCTCTCATCAGGGATTTTGGCCGCTCCTCATGAGCAAACTGCTCCAGTTGTCTCGGGTGTGAAGGGTGCCTTTTCCAGACGGCATGTTTCAGCTCCTTCCAAAGATGCTCAATAGGGTCAGGGCTCATAGAAGGCCACTTCAGAATAGTCCAATGTTTTCCTCTTAGCCATTCTTGGGTGTTTTTAGCTGTGTGTTTTGGGTCATTATCCTGTTACAAGACCCATGGCCTGCGACTGAGACCAAGCTTTCTGACACTGGGCAGCACATTTCTCTCTAGAATCCCTTGATAGTCCTGAGATTTCATTGTACCCTGCACAGATTCAAGACACCCTGTGCCAGATGCAGCAAAGCAGCCCCAGAACATAACAGAGCCTCCTCCATGTCTCACAGTAGGGACAGTGTTCTTTTGAAGATAGGCTTCATTTTTCCCTCTGTGAACATAGAGCTGATGTGCCTTGCCAAAAATGTCGATTTTTGTCTCATCTATCCTTAGGACATTCTCCCAGAAGCTTTGTGGCTTGTCAACATGTAGTTTGGCAAATTACTTTTGTCAGATTCAAGTTATTTCTGTGACCATTGTGGGTTTTTCTTTCATTAAACGAGGGAGGGGACCAACAATTTTGTCCACATGTGTATAAATATATATATATATATATATATATATATATAAGGAGACGCCCAAAGCAGCCAATCAGATCTTGGCTTATATCTTCATCCTGCTCTAAAGAAATTGGGAGCTGGAATCTGATTGGTTGCTAGGGGCCGTCTCCTATATGAAAACCAGTGCAGAGAAGAAGGAGGAGGAGACGCCCCTAGTAACCAATCAGATCACTGCTATCATTTTAATCTGATCTAGTTGAAAGTGAGAGCTGGAATGTGATTGGTTTCTATGGACACTCTCCTGCACTGTGGCGAGGACGAAATAAGTGACGGAGATGCCCCTAGCAACCAATCAAAAGCTGCCAACTGTCTTGGAACATCCAGGAAGCTCCCGGGAAAAAAAAAGTGACCTCCAGGACTCCTATCTCCGGAGACAGCCATAGCAACCAATCAGATCGCTGCTATTTATCTGACAATAAAAAAGAAGGAAATCAGATTGGTTGCTAGGGGTAAAGAAGGAAATCAGATTGGTTACTAGGGGTAAAGATGTAAATTGGGTTGGTTGCTAGGGGTAAAGATATAAATCGGACTGGTTGCTAGGGGTAAAGATGTAAATCGGGATGGAGGGGGTCACCCCCTATTTTGTTTGTTTCTGTCTTCATAAAAGAGGCCTCTGGGTATAAAATAAACACTGATAAAAAGAAAGGGGTGGAGCTGTGACTACCTTTCTCTTATTTTCAGGATGTAGTAGTTGTCACAGTGAAGGATCTTTCTGAATCTGAAAACACTTCCACAGGTGAACCAAGGACATGTCTATCAGGATGTGGGCGAGGCCTGAGGCTCAGGTGGAGTTATCCTTTAAGGAAACAAAAAAAACACTGATATGTTGGTGTGATACGTCGGTCTGACAGCGCACGGGTATTACAATCCGGTTCTTCTGATTTTCTACCGTCGAGGTTTTTTTCTTTCACCTCTCCCAAATTCTGCTTCGTCACAAAGAAAATAAAAATAATTAAAGAAAAAAAACAAATTTCCTGCAGCCAAAAAATGTTATGAAGAAATTATAGTGGGACACGGCGGCCGGCCGGCAGCGAAGTCAGGAGAAAATGCAATCCTGTAGAAATAAAGGAAACAGCGTGAGGTCTCGGCGCAGGAGAATTGTGGAAGTCTTTACACGTCCTCGCATTAATCCGGCCGGACTCCGGGCGCCGCAACCGCCCGCCGGTACATCCATTTCTTAAATAATGGGAAGTAAACACGCCGGGCGCCACCACCTGTTACCACGCCAATTATGTTATAGGGGGAAAATAATCAGTGGTAGCGCCAAAGTGGAAGAGGAAAGGAACAGTAAGGCTTCACTCACAGGATGCATGCTGTCATTTCGTAACAATGTGTCAGTCTTAAAGGGCAAGTCTACAGGAGACTAGGAAGAACTGAGACCGCCCTGCCCCTACCAAGATATCAATTTGACGGAGGAGGCGATAACAGAAAGAGGAGGGAACCCCGGACCTATTTCTTGGCGCCCTCCACTCCCCCACACCAGCAGGACAAGTAGCCCACCAGGGCTTCGCACCCTGAAGAGTACAAGTGAAGGACGTACAAATGTGCACCAGATCAGTGGGAGCCTTAATTGGTAAAATCAGGGCATTTAAGTCCTACCCCCAGGCACGAAACTTATTTTGTAGGACTTCCCACTTTGGGGAGGGGGTTTCATAAGCCCCGCCCCTATTTCCCTCTAGGCTGTTTCTCAAAATCAGGGCCTGCCCTGGCAAATTTGGGACCATTGGCAACCAGGCACTACTCCCCCCATGGCTTTGATCCAGAGGGATGGGGGCACCTTTAAACCCCGGTGTACACTGATCTATTCCACACAATGGCCACTGATAGTTTGTTACAATGTATCAGTCCTCAGAGGATTGTCCAGGCCATACTTGGCAACTCTCCCGAAGCTCCAAAAAAAAGGGTTGATTCCTGGACTCCCGAAACAGCAGGTAAACCTCCCGGTCCACCGGGTTATCAGTCACTTGGGCGGTCATGTCTGAAAAGGGGGTGTGGCAATATATAAAAGGGGTGTGGCGACCCAGAATGTAGGGGGCGTGGCTGCACTGTTTTTCTGAACATGTCCATTGGACAATTTCACATTGTCTAATCGGTGGTCTAGACTGGATACAACTGTAACAAGCCCTCAGCTGTGAGAAGTGTCAGCTCAGGATGGAGTTGTCAGCCTCTGAAAAATAACCAGAATGTTCCGAGTTGTTGAGCGTTTCATTATCCAGACCCATCGTGTTTTGGTGCCCTAATTAACATAACTCCACCGACTGTAAGTTCAGGAGTATGCTGCTGCCGCCATGACAGTTTTTCACTGTTTTTCACTCTCAGAGTCATTTCCATGCCTAAGCGTCTAAGGGCGGCAAACATGTTCCCCACAAGCGGTACATTAAGTGTGCCGTTAAATGCCTAAATCAGCCCAGTGACCGCGTGACGGCCTGAAGAGCTAGATGAGTTTCCATAGCGACACAATGCTGTGATAGATAGAGCGGCAGGTATTAAGTGTCGGCGGCCGCTCAATACATCGTATGGCGCCATTTATTATCCAATGTTGTTTTATTAAACTTCACCTCTTCATTCTATAGGTCACGTATAAATGAGAAGATCATGGCCAACAACGTTGCGGGTGATTATTACTGTATCTACAATCTACGCGTGTGATGTCGGCCACATATAGAGGGGCGGTGCTCATAGCTGGGTGCACTGCACACCCATAATCCTCCACAGCCCCATAACTAGTGCTGAAAACCTCGGGCCTGTCCGAGCTGCAGCCTAGCAACAATCCAGGAAGACACCGGCTGACAACCACAATCTGCACAGCCCTGTGTATTATGCTGGCGCCCCTTATACATGGTGTCAGGATATGACCAGCCAGTGACCCCCATCCCTACCTGCAGGGGGCAACACATGGGTGACCTGTAACCATCTCAGCCCGGCAGTCCCATGCAAGGAAATCTCCAAACCAGGACCTAAAGAGGGAAAAATCTGCATGTTCGATGGCAAATTTACGTCATAAACTACACACCTGACCATGCCCATGCCCCCCCCAATTCCACCAAGCCTCTTTGTTCCCCTACACAGTAGTATGTCCCCCTTCTGGCCTAACAAAGTAAAATGTCCCCCTTCTGGCCTCCACATAATATAATGTCCCCTTCTGGCACCCACACAGTATTATGTCCCCTTTCTGGCCCCCACACAGTATAATGTCCCCCTTCTGGCCCCCACACAGTATAATGTCCCCCTTCTGGCCACCATCCAGTATAATATCCCCCTCCTGGCCCCCACACAGTATAATGTCCCCCTTCTGGCCCCCACACAGTATAATGTCCCCCTTCTGGCCCCCACATAATATAATGTCCCCTTCTGGCCCCCACATAATATAATGTCCCCTTCTGGCCCCCATCCAGTATAATGTCCCCCCTCCTGGCCCCCACACAGTATAATGTCCCCCTTCTGGCCCCCACATAATATAATGTCCCCTTCTGGCCCCCACATAATATAATGTCCCCTTCTGGCCCCCATCCAGTATAATGTCCCCCTTTCTGGCCCCCACAGAGTATAATGTCCCCCTTCTGGCCCCCACAGAGTATAATGTCCCCCTTCTGACCCCCACATAATATAATGTCCCCTTCCGGCCCCCATCCAGTATAATGTCCCCTTACTGTAATCCCCCAAATAAAATACACAAAAAACTAAACAAAAATTGTAATACTCACCCTGCTGAGTTCCCTTGGAGTCTACTTTGGTGTAGCATGCAGGGTGTAGTGACGTCACTAGTATGTGGCCCCTGCCTGCTTCCAGGACCAGAGAATGGGGCCAAATGGTGAAGCGCGGATTGGACAACTTAACCTGTGTACTCAACTCATCTGTGCCCAGAGGATGTAGAGACCTCTTGTCCCCTGGGGCAGGTCCTGAAATCCAGACTGTCCTGCTGAATCCAGAACGGGTGGAAGGAATGTGCAGATTAAGATGGCGGCAGCGGATACCGTCCCACAGGATCCCAGGTCCACCATTGTAGTGTGACCTGCCAGCTGGAGCCAGCTCTAGTCTCACAGACCAAGCCGGCTGGTGCTGCAGCCCTGTCTACATGATGTAACCTGCTTGGTATTGTGTGTCATGGATGTAGGCGGAACCCCCCTCCCTTACTCACCTGCTGCAGCCTCTCCTGGGTCACGCTCTATAGTGTCTGCCCACAACGCCCATGTGATGCCCAGGTAAAGCAAGTAGATGCCAGAGTAGGAGGACAGATGCCCCACGGGGTGTGTGCTCTGTAGTCCCAACATCTTCTCTATGTGAACTACCCCAGCATCTTCTCTGACAACTACCCCAGCATCTTCTCTGACAACTACCCCGGCATCTTCTATGACTACTACCCCGGCATCTTCTATGACTACTACCCCGGCATCTTCTCTGACAACTACCCCGGCATCTTCTCTGACAACTACCCCAGCATCTTCTCTGACAACTACCCCGGCATCTTCTCTGACAACTACCCCAGCATCTTCTCTGACAACTACCCCAGCATCTTCTATGACTACTACCCCGGCATCTTCTCTGACAACTACCCCGGCATCTTCTCTGACAACTACCCCGGCATCTTCTCTGACGCGTACTACCCCGGCATCTTCTCTGACAACTACCCCGGCATCTTCTATGACTACTACCCCGGCATCTTCTCTGACAACTACCCCGGCATCTTCTCTGACAACTACCCCGGCATCTTCTATGACTACTACCCCGGCATCTTCTATGACTACTACCCCAGCATCTTCTATGACTACTACCCCGGCATCTTCTATGACTACTACCCCGGCATCTTCTATGACTACTACCCCGGCATCTTCTCTGACAACTACCCCAGCATCTTCTATGACTACTACCCCGGCATCTTCTATGACTACTACCCCGGCATCTTCTATGACTACTACCCCGGCATCTTCTATGACTACTACCCCAGCATCTTCTATGACAACTACCCCAGCATCTTCTCTGACAACTACCCCGGCATCTTCTATGACTACTACCCCAGCATCTTCTATGACTACTACCCCGGCATCTTCTATGACTACTACCCCGGCATCTTCTATGACTACTACCCCAGCATCTTCTATGACAACTACCCCAGCATCTTCTCTGACAACTACCCCAGCATCTTCTATGACTACTACCCCAGCATCTTCTGTGACTACTACTCTAGCATCTTCTGTGACTGCTACTCTAGCATCTTCTCCAGCGCCTAAGACAGTACCACACATCAGAGGCTTAGATACACCAGCTCAGAAGTACAGAATCATACATGATAGGATGAGATACAGCAGCTCAGTAGAAAGTGTTATCACACATGAAAGGATTAGATACACTGGCACTGCAGGTATCACACTCAGTACTATCTGTAGTGCTATGACTCGGCTCTGCTACATCGGGTGGCACCGCGCTGTGCTCTTGTAGTGGTTGATACTTTCTGTACTAATAATAAGATTTTTGTTGTCCGTCTCTAATCCTCAGCCTCCAGCGGTGCGATGTGCTGCAGCAGATCAGCCCTGTGGCGGTGCAGTCATTTACTGGTGCTGGCTGCTGATGCTCTGCAAGCTCGACTGACCCCGGGGCCCCTCTACAGACTCCTCTCCGCCTCCATAATCTGACACCCCCTGCCCCTCATGGACTGACGCCCTCTCCGCCTCCATAATCTGACACCCCCTGCCCCTCATGGACTGACGCCCTCTCCCCCTGTATAATCTGACACCCCCTGCCCCTCATGGACTGACGCCCTCTCCTCCTCCTCAGTATGACACCCCCTGCCCCTCATGGACTGACGCCCTCTCCCCCTCCATAATCTGACACCCCCTGCCCCTCATGGACTGACGCCCTCTCCCCCTCCATAATCTGACACCCCCTGCCCCTCATGGACTGACGCCCTCTCCCGCTCCTCAGTATGACACCCCCTGCCCCTCATGGACTGACGCCCTCTCCTCCTCCTCAGTATGACACCCCCTGCCCCTCATGGACTGACTCCCTCTCCCCCTCCTCAGTCTGACACCCCCTGCCCCTCATGGACTGACGCCCTCTCCTCCTCCTCAGTATGACACCCCCTGCCCCTCATGGACTGACGCCCTCTCCCCCTCCATAATCTGACACCCCCTGCCCCTCATGGACTGACGCCCTCTCCCCCTCCTCAGTATGACACCCCCTGCCCCTCATGGACTGACGCCCTCTCCTGCTCCTCAGTATAACTGACACCCCCTGCCCCTCATGGACTGACGCCCTCTCCTCCTCCTCAGTATGACACCCCCTGCCCCTCATGGACTGACGCCCTCTCCTCCTCCTCAGTATAACTGACACCCCCTGCCCCTCATGGACTGACGCCCTCTCCCGCTCCATAATCTGACACCCCCTGCCCCTCATGGACTGACGCCCTCTCCCGCTCCTCAGTATGACACCCCCTGCCCCTCATGGACTGACGCCCTCTCCCCCTCCATAATCTGACACCCCCTGCCCCTCATGGACTGACACCCTCTCCCCCTCCATAATCTGACACCCCCTGCCCCTCATGGACTGACGCCCTCTCCCCCTCCATAATCTGACACCCCCTGCCCCTCATGGACTGACGCCCTCTCCCCCTGTATAATCTGACACCCCCTGCCCCTCATGGACTGACACCCTCTCCCACTCCTCAGTATGACACCCCCTGCCCCTCATGGACTGACGCCCTCTCCCGCTCCTCAGTATGACACCCCCTGCCCCTCATGGACTGACGCCCTCTCCCCCTCCATAATCTGACACCCCCTGCCCCTCATGGACTGACGCCCTCTCCCGCTCCATAATCTGACACCCCCTGCCCCTCATGGACTGACACCCTCTCCTACTCCTCAGTATGACACCCCCTGCCCCTCATGGACTGACGCCCTCTCCCGCTCCTCAGTATGACACCCCCTGCCCCTCATGGACTGACGCCCTCTCCCCCTCCATAATCTGACACCCCCTGCCCCTCATGGACTGACGCCCTCTCCCCCTCCATAATCTGACACCCCCCTGCCCCTCATGGACTGACGCCCTCTCCCCCTCCATAATCTGACACCCCCTGCCCCTCATGGACTGACACCCTCTCCTACTCCTCAGTATGACACCCCCTGCCCCTCATGGACTGACGCCCTCTCCCGCTCCTCAGTATGACACCCCCTGCCCCTCATGGACTGACGCCCTCTCCCGCCTCCATAATCTGACACCCCCTGCCCCTCATGGATTGACGCCCTCTCCCGCTCCTCAGTATGACACCCCCCTGCCCCTCATGGACTGACACCCTCTCCCGCTCCTCAGTATGACACCCCCTGCCCCTCATGGACTGACGCCCTCTCCCGCTCCATAATCTGACACCCCCTGCCCCTCATGGACTGACGCCCTCTCCCCCTGTATAATCTGACACCCTCTGCCCCTCATGGACTGACACCCTCTCCCCCTCCTCAGTATGACACCCTCTGCCCCTCATGGACTGACACCCTCTCCTACTCCTCAGTATGACACCCCCTGCCCCTCATGGACTGGCCCCCTCTACCGCTCCCTGGTCTGACACCCCTCCCCTTAATGGACTGTCCCCCTCTACCCCTCCATAATCTGACACCCCTACCCCTCAAGGACTGGCCCCCTCTCCCTGGTCTAACCCCCCCCCCCCGATGATGCCGCCCTCGCCATCTCCCCTGTCCATATGGAAGTACAGAAGGAGATTGCTTCTGCCACTTGCCCCCCATGGTCGCTGTTACCCCCCATGGTCGCTGTTACCCCCCATCATCTTTGGCCCCTCCCCCATTAGCACTGTGGCTCGGAGTATATGTCAGGTTTGCGGCCGCTTGGACTGGATCCATCTATTTGTATCTGCGTTTAACCCTGCAGCCGCGAGACACCGGGCGGCGATAAGCAGATCAGAGATGTAACGGCGGTGTCATTTCCAGCGCACAGCGGTGATAAGACGGCGGCGATGATAGTAGACACGGGGGCGGTAATTGTCGGGGGGGGGGGGAGACTTTTGAAAAGACGATCGGAACATCCAGAAATTATCTCTTCATCCGCCGCCAATGACCAGAAATTAGAACCGCAGGAACCAAAACTGAAATCTCTTCACAGACAAGAGACCCCCCCCCCCCCCCGGGCGCAAAAATACGCCCAACGCCAGATTATCGGGGGCCGCGCCATCCCTGCTGATGATTGATTTTCTAGGGTCGGTAATTAGGGGACACAGGTAGAAATATCAGAGAAAAAATACAGAGGAGGGGGCGACAGGTGAGGAGGGGGCAATGAGGGGAGGCGGGTGAGGAGGGGGCAACGGGTGAGCAGGGGGCAATGAGGGGAGGCGGGTGAGGAGGGGGCAATGAGGGGAGGGCGGGTGAGGAGGGGGGCAATGAGGGGAGGCGGGTGAGGAGGGGGCAACGTGTGAGGAGGGGGCAATGAGGGGAGGTGGGTGAGGAGGGGGCAATGAGGGGAGGCGGGGCGAGGAGGGGGGCAACGTGTGAGGAGGGGGCAAATAGGGGAGGTGGGTGAGGAGGGGGCAATGAGGGGAGGTGGGTGAGGAGGGGGCAATGAGGGGAGGCGGGTGAGGAGGTGGGCAACGTGTGAGGAGGGGGCAGGGGCAATGAAGGGGTAACAGGTGAGGAGGGGGCAACGTGTGAGGAGGAGGCAATGAGGGGAGGCGGGTGAGGAGGGGGCAATGAGGGGAGGCGGGTGAGGAGGGGGCAACGTGTGAGGAGGGGGCAGGGGCAATGAGGGGGTAACAGGTGAGGAGGGGGCAATGAGGGGAGGCGGGGAAAGTGGGCGAGGAGGGGGCAACGGGTGAAAAGGAAGTAACAGGTGAGGAGGGGGCAGGGGCAATGAGGGGAAAGTGGGCGAGGAGGGGGCAACAGGTAAGGAGGGGGCAGGAGCAATGAGGGTAGGAGGGGGTAACAGGTGAGGAGGGGCAGCAGGTAAAGAGGGAGCGACAGGTAATGAGGGGCATCAGGGCATGCGTGAGAGGATGGGAGTATTACTCCTGGCCTGAATAGTTACAGCACAGCCCATACAGATGACTTTATACCCAGCAGACTGTATCACAATTGATAGGTTTAGATACAGTGGCTCAGCAGACAGTATCACAATTGATAGGTTTAGATACAGTGGCTCAGCAGACAGTATCACACTTGATAGGTTTAGATACAGTGGCTCAGCAGACAGTATCAAACATGGTGCATGAATAGAATACCAGAGTGACATTAAAGACTGACACATAAGGTAATAAGAGTAAACAATGAAGACCTAAGCTCCATTCAGGGTCTATAGAAAGCTGGGTGAGGACTGCTGTGGGCACCACGGGAGAGATTATCTCCAAGGAACCTTAACTTTTCATGTACTGCCCCTTTAAGAAATCTTGTACCACGGATGAGCGGTCGGTATCACGGGGAATTCGCCGACGGGGAGAGATTGAGTTGACCCAATCACAAGATTGATGTCAGTGGAGCCGAAGCGTAATAAAGTCGTCTGCCGAGCGATCTCCAGAATATAAACTACGGATACGAGAAGCTGCGGGGAAAGAACGCGCCAAGTGCAGGACACCGGGATATCAGGTCGGGTATCGGCAGCCCCGCCATGACGAGGCCGCCATGACGACTTCAAACATGGCGGACCAGCCACAAAGTGTCACAATTGGGTGCGGTGCTCGGTTACATTGTTGCGGCCTGGTTACGCAGTGCAGTGATCGGATACATATGTTACAATGTGACGCCTGAATAGCCACGCCCCCCTGCCAGAAAGTGATGCACTATACTGATGAATATGGCCCGATATTTCCTCTGTACTCGTCACCCATCTTTCCCAGACTCCAGAATGGCAAATCTGCCTGGTTATTCTTGTTACATCCAACCTTCCAATTGACTGTTACACTGTTCATCCTGGTGCATGAACGGAACACCAGAGGTAAAGTGCAAAGTGACACCAACAGCCCTGGTTCATGAACAGAATGCGAGAGGTATAGTAAAGACTGATGGACAGACAGTCATCATAAAAGTAAAGTGTCACACAAGTGGCCCTGGCTCGTGAAAGGAATGTCAGAAGTCCAGTAAAGACTGATACACAGGTTTTCTTGAGTGCAAGAAGTACAGTAGACACTGACAATAATAGAGGTGGTCATGACTCATGAACAGAATGCAAAAAGTACAGTTAAAACTGACACAGTTAGTCCAAGTTCATGAATGTAATATAAGAGAAGTATAGTAAAGACTGACACACACAAGAGCAGGGGGTCAATGCCATTCAGGATCTGTGAACAGCTGGATGTGGACACTTTATTGACAGCCATATTGGCAGTCAGCCGATACCGCTCAGCTGTCCTGTAGTTATGGCGTATTGCCATATAACTACGCGGCGCCATCGTGAGCACCATATCCTACCAAAAACTATAAACCTGGGGGAAAAAACAAAAAGAAACCCCAAAAATTTCAAAACCACCAGAATTTTTCCCTCCCAGCAGCTGGATCTTGGCACGATTGGCGCGGTGTGGCGTCAGCAGCCATTTATCGTCGGGGACACCATTGTTGATGTGATTGCAGCACGGTGGGAGCGCCTGCTCTGAAGGCTCCTCACTCTAAATGAAGATTACAGCCGCCGGATGTCTCATGATTCAGCTTTTTTCCCTCAGTAATCTGCATCTAGTTGCAGGACGGTGCAGGAAGGAGGGTGGCACAGCCGGAACAGGGTAGTAGGATGACACAGCGGGCACAGGGTAGGAGGGTGACACAGCGGGCACAGGGTAGGAGGGTGGCACAGCCGGAACAGGGTAGTAGGAGGGTGACACAGGGGGGGGGGGGGGGGGGGGGGGGGGGGGGGCCGCCGGGGGCGGGGGGGAGGAGGGTGACACAGCGGGCACAGGGTAGGAGGGTGACACAGTGGGCACAGGGTAGGAGGGTGGCACAGCCGGAACAGGGTAGTAGGATGACACAGGGGCGGCCACAGGGTAGGAGGGTGACACAGCGGGCACAGGGTAGGAGGGTGGCACAGCCGGAACAGGGTAGTAGGATGACACAGCGGGCACAGGGTAGGAGGGTGACACAGTGGGCACAGGGTAGGAGGGGACCAGCGGGCGGGGGGGGGGGGCGGGGGGGGGGGGGGGGGGGGGGGGGGCTGGGTGGAGGGTGGGGGGGGCACAGCCGGAACAGGGTAGTAGGATGACACAGCGGGCACAGGGTAGGAGGGTGACACAGCGGGCACAGGGTAGGAGGGTGGCACAGCCGGAACAGGGTAGGAGGGTGGCACAGTGGGCACAGGGTAGGAGGGTGGCACAGCCGGAGGGGGGGACAGGGTAGTAGGATGACACAGTGGGCATAGGGTAGGAGGGTGACACAGCCAGTACAGGGCAGGAGGGTGACACAGCGGGCACAGGGTAGGAGGGTGGCACAGCCGGAACAGGGTAGGAGGGTGACACAGTGGGCACAGGGTAGGAGGGTGGCACAGCCGGAACAGGGTAGGGGAGGGGGGCACAGGGAGGGGGGGACAGGGTAGTAGGATGACACAGCGGGCACAGGGTAGGAGGGTGACACAGCGGGCACAGGGTAGGAGGGTGGCACAGCCGGAACAGGGTAGTAGGATGACACAGCGGGCACAGGGTAGGAGGGTGACACAGCCAGTACGGGCACGAGGGTGACACAGCGGGCACGGGTAGGAGGGTGGCACAGCCGGAACAGGGTAGGAGGGTGACACAGCGGGCACAGGGGGGGGGGGGGGGGGCGGGGGGGGCGGGGGGGTAGGAGGGTGGCACAGCCGGAACAGGGCAGTAGGATGACACAGTGGGCATAGGGTAGGAGGGTGACACAGCCAGTACAGGGCAGGAGGGTGACACAGCGGGCACAGGGTAGGAGGGTGGCACAGCCAGTACAGGGCGGGGCCGGGTAGGAGGGTGGCACAGCCGGAACAGGGGGGGGAGTAGGAGGATGACACAGCGGGCATAGGGTAGGAGGGTGGCACAGCCGGAACAGGGTAGTAGGATGACACAGTGGGCACAGGGTAGGAGGGTGACACAGCCAGTACAGGGCAGGAGGGTGACACAGCGGGCAAAGGGTAGGAGGGTGGCACAGGGGGGGGGGGGGGGGGGGGGGGGGGGGGGGGGGGGGGGGGGGGGGGGGGGGGGGGGGGGGGGGGGGGGGGGGGGGGGGGGGGGGGGGGGGGGGGGGGGGTGGCACAGCCGGAACAGGGTAGGAGGGTGACACAGCTGGCGCAGGGTGAGAGAGTGGCACGGCCAGTACAGGGCAGGAGGGTGACACAGCGAGCACAGGGTAGGAGGGTGGCACAGCCAGTACCGGGCAGGAGGGTGACACAGCGGGGAAAAGGGTAGGAGGGTGGCACAGCCAGTACCGGGTAGGAGGGTGGCACAGCCGGAACAGGGTAGGAGGGTGGCACAGCTGGAACAGGGTAGGAGGGTGGCACAGCTGGCGCAGGGTGAGAGTGGCACAGCCGGAACAGGGTAGGAGGGTGGCACAGCTGGAACAGGGTAGGAGGGTGACACAGCTGGCGCAGGGTGAGAGAGTGGCACAGCCAGTACAGGGCAGGAGGGTGACACAGTGGGCATAGGGTAGGAGGGTGACACAGTGGGCATAGGGTAGGAGGGTGACACAGCGGGCACAGGGTAGGAGGGTGACACAGCGGGCACTGGGCAGGAGGGTGACACAGCCGGAACAGGGTAGGAGGGTGACACAGCGGGCGCAGAGCAGGAGGTGACACAGCTGGCACAGGGCAGGACGGTGACACACCTGGCACTGGGTAGGAGGGTGGCACAGATAGAACAAGGTGAGAGGGTGGCACAGATAGAACAAGGTGAGAGGGTGGCACAGCTGGTACAGAGTAAGAGAGTTGTAGAGCCATTATAGGGTAGGAGGTAACACAGCGGGCACAGAGTAGGAGGTTGGCACAGCCACTTATCTTTTCGTCAGATCAGCGCGGCTTCTTGGTGCGATTCCTCCATATTATGGCCTGACCTTTAACTCTCACAGCGCTGCAGCCTGTCCCCGAGCGCCCTCGTGCTGGGAGCCTTTTATAATGGCGTCACCCCCAGAACGCGTCCGTCAGCGGTTTTCTCCTCTCTCCGCCGTATACAGACAATCTCCCGGGGCCTGCGCCTTTAACTAAAATATTCATAGACTGCGTACAGGATAAAATCCGCAGACACGGCGTATAATGCACAGGACGGGCGTGAAGACATTTGCAACGGACTATGTCAGGGCCTCAGTACAAGAGAACCACCCCTTTAAATTACACCAAGAACTTACATAGAAAATGTCATCTGTCATTGAAAATGTGTTTTATCTGAGTCTGGGAAAGCTGGGTGGATAGATAAACTGCTTCCTCAGCTCTCCCTGACTCCTGCATGGCAGATCTATCTAAATACACACGATACATCCGAAAACTCCCCGAACACTGTATGAGTGGTCAGAGCTGCTGATCAGGAGACTGGGAAAGCTGGGTGACAATAAACTATGGCCATTCTAGGGGTTATTACCCAGCTTTACCAGAAGCCTGCACGGCAAAACCATCTAGTGAAGCTAAGGGCACTTGGGGCAACTTCTGAACCACTGCATATAGGGAGACTAGATTGTCAGCTCCTGGGGTCAGGGATGATGGGAGTGATACATTGTGTGTTATATACAGTGGGGGGAAAAGTATTTAGTCAGCGACCAATTGTGCAAGTTCTGCCACTTATAAAGATGAGGCCGGCCTGTAATTGTCATCATAGGTAGACCTCAACTATGAGAGACAAAATGAGAAAACTAATCTAGAAAATCACATTGTCTGATTTTTTAAGAATTTATTTGCAAATTATGGTGGAAAATAAGTATTTGGTCACCTACAAACAAGCAAGATTTCTGTCTCACAGCCCTGTAACTTCTCCTTTAAGAGGCTCCTCTGTCCTCCACTCATTACCTGTAGTAATGGCTCCTGTGTGACATTGTTATCAGTATAAAAGACTCCTGTCCACAACCTCAAACAGTCACACTCCAAACTCCACTATGGTGAAGACCAAAGAGCTGTGGAAGGACCAGAAACAAAATGGTAGCCCTGCACCAGGCTGGGAAGACTGAATCTGCAATAGGCAAGCAGCTTGGTGGGAAGAAATCACCTGTGGGAGCAATAACTAGAAAATGGAAGACATACAAGACCACTGATAATCTCCCTCCATCAGGGGCTCCACGCAAGATCTCACCCCGTGGGGTCAAAATGATCACAAGAACGGTGAGCAAAAAATCCCAGAACCACACGGGGGGACCTAGTGAGTGACCTGCAGAAAGCTGGGACTAACGTAACAAAGGCTACCGTCAGTAACACACTACGCCGCCAGGGACTCAGATCCTGCAGTGCCAGACGTGTCCCCCTGCTTAAGCCAGTACATATCCGGGCCCGGCTGAAGTTTGCTAGAGAGCATTTGGATGTTCCAGAAGAGTATTGGGAGAATGTCATATGGTCAGATGAAACCAAAGTAGAAGTGTTTGGTAGAAACACAACTCGTGGTGTTTGGAGGAGAGTGAATGCTGAGTTGCATCCAAAGAACACCAGACCTACTGTGAAGCATGGGGGGGCAACATCATGTATGGGGCTGTTTCTCTGCAAAGGGACCAGGACGACTGATCCGTGTACATGAAAGAATGAATGGGGCCATGTATGGGGAGATTGTGAGTGCAAACCTCCTTCCATCAGCAAGGGCATTGAAGATGAAACGTGGCTGGGTCTTTCAGCATGACAATGATCCCAAGCACACCGCCAGGGCAACGAAGGAGCGGCTTCGTAAGAAGCATTTCAAGGTCCTGGAGTGGCCTAGCCAGTCTCCAGATCTCAACCCCATAGAAAACCTTTGGAGGGAGTAGAAAGTCCGTGTTGCCCAGCGACAGCCCCAAAACATCCCTGCTCTAGAGGAGATCTGCATGGAGGAATGGGCCAACATACCAGCAACAGTGTGTGCCAACCTTGTGAGGACTTACAGGAAACGTCTCACCTCTGTCATTGCCAACAAAGGAGATAGAACAAAGGATTGAGATGAACTTTTGTTATTGACCAAATACTTATTTTCCACCATAATTTGCAAATAAATTCTTTAAAAAATCAGACAATGTGATTTTCTGGATTAGTTTTCTCATTTTGTCTCTCATAGTTGAGGTCTACCTATGATGACAATTACAGGCCGGCCTCATCTTTATAAGTGGGAGAACTTGCACAATTGGTGGCTGACTAAATACTTTTTTTTCCCCACTGTAGGGATATTAGATTGTCAGCTCCCGGGGTCAGGGATGATGGGAGTGATACATTGTGTGTTAGGGCTATATAAATGGCGGCTCACACTTCACAAATCTTCATTTCTCTCCTTCATCTCCTCACAATCGATAAAACAAATATTAGCCTGGTTTACACCGAACATCAAGCCCGATCTGTACATCAAGAGGGAGCCGGGACACTATGGGGTAACTGAGTACTGCGGCCAGATGATGGCGCCATAAGCAAGACATAAGAGACCTGAAAACAGATCAGACGGCAACATAACTAGTTACATAGGACTGCAGGTGACACCTACTACATTATCTGTACTCAGAGAGTTATCACTGTGTTATCTGTGGTGTTACATAGGACTGCAGGTGACATCTACTACATTATCTGTACTCAGAGAGTTATCACTGTGTTATCTGTGGTGTTACATAGGACTGCAGGTGACACCTACTACATTATCTGTACTCAGAGAGTTATCACTGTGTTATCTGTGGTGTTACATAGGACTGCAGGTGACATCTACTACATTATCTGTACTCAGAGAGTTATCACTGTGTTATCTGTGGTGTTACATAGGACTGCAGGTGACATCTACTACATTATCTGTACTCAGAGAGTTATCACTGTGTGTATCTGTGGTGTTACATAGGACTGCCGGTGACATCTACTACATTATCTGTACTCAGAGAGTTATCACTGTGTTATCTGTGGTGTTACATAGGACTGCAGGTGACATCTACTACATTATCTGTACTCAGAGAGTTATCACTGTGTGTTATCTGTGGTGTTACATAGGACTGCAGGTGACATCTACTACATTATCTGTACTCAGAGAGTTATCACTGTGTTATCTGTGGTGTTACATAGGACTGCAGGTGACACTACTACATTATCTGTACTCAGAGAGTTATCACTGTGTGTTATCTGTGGTGTTACATAGGACTGCAGGTGACATCTACTACATTATCTGTACTCAGAGAGTTATCACTGTGTGTTATCTGTGGTGTTACATAGGACTGCGGGTGATATCTACTACATTATCTGTACTCAGAGAGTTATCACTATGTTATCTGTGGTGTTACATAGGACTGCAGGTGACATCTACTACATTATCTGTACTCAGAGAGTTATCACTGTGTTATCTGTGGTGTTACATAGGACTGCAGGTGACATCTACTACATTATCTGTACTCAGAGAGTTATCACTGTGTTATCTGTGGTGTTACATAGGACTGCAGGTGACATCTACTACATTATCTGTACTCAGAGAGTTATCACTGTGTTTATCTGTGGTGTTACATAGGACTGCAGGTGACACCTACTACATTATCTGTACTCAGAGAGTTATCACTGTGTTATCTGTGGTGTTACATAGGACTGCCGGTGACACCTACTACATTATCTGTACTCAGAGAGTTATCACTGTGTTATCTGTGGTGTTACATAGGACTGCAGGTGACATCTACTACATTATCTGTACTCAGAGAGTTATCACTGTGTTATCTGTGGTGTTACATAGGACTGCAGGTGACACCTACTACATTATCTGTACTCAGAGAGTTATCACTGTGTTATCTGTGGTGTTACATAGGACTGCAGGTGACATCTACTACATTATCTGTACTCAGAGCGTTATCACTGTGTTATCTGTGGTGTTACATAGGACTGCAGGTGACATCTACTACATTATCTGTACTCAGAGAGTTATCACTGTGTGTTATCTGTGGTGTTACATAGGACTGCGGGTGATATCTACTACATTATCTGTACTCAGAGAGTTATCACTATGTTATCTGTGGTGTTACATAGGACTGCAGGTGACATCTACTACATTATCTGTACTCAGAGAGTTATCACTGTGTGTTATCTGTGGTGTTACATAGGACTGCAGGTGACATCTACTACATTATCTGTACTCAGAGAGTTATCACTGTGTTATCTGTGGTGTTACATAGGACTGCAGGTGACATCTACTACATTATCTGTACTCAGAGAGTTATCACTGTGTGTTATCTGTGGTGTTACATAGGACTGCAGGTGACATCTACTACATTATCTGTACTCAGAGAGTTATCACTGTGTTATCTGTGGTGTTACATAGGACTGCAGGTGACATCTACTACATTATCTGTACTCAGAGAGTTATCACTGTGTTATCTGTGGTGTTACATAGGACTGCAGGTGACATCTACTACATTATCTGTACTCAGAGAGTTATCACTGTGTTATCTGTGGTGTTACATAGGACTGCAGGTGACGTCTACTACATTATCTGTACTCAGAGAGTTATCACTGTGTTATCTGTGGTGTTACATAGGACTGCAGGTGACACCTACTACATTATCTGTACTCAGAGAGTTATCGCTGTGTTATCTGTGGTGTTACATAGGACTGCAGGAGACATCTACTACATTATCTGTACTCAGAGAGTTATCACTGTGTGTATCTGTGGTGTTACATAGGACTGCAGGTGACATCTACTACATTATCTGTACTCAGAGAGTTATCACTGTGTTATCTGTGGTGTTACATAGGACTGCAGGTGACATCTACTACATTATCTGTACTCAGAGAGTTATCACTGTGTTATCTGTGGTGTTACATAGGACTGCAGGTGACATCTACTACATTATCTGTACTCAGAGAGTTATCGCTGTGTCATCTGTGGTGTTACATAGGACTGCAGGTGACATCTACTACATTATCTTTACTCAGAGAGTTATCACTGTGTTATCTGTGGTGTTACATAGGACTGCAGGTGACATCTACTACATTATCTTTACTCAGAGAGTTATCACTGTGTTATCTGTGGTGTTACATAGGACTGCAGGTGACATCTACTACATTATCTGTACTCAGAGAGTTATCACTGTGTTATCTGTGGTGTTACATAGGACTGCAGGTGACACCTACTACATTATCTTTACTCAGAGAGTTATCACTGTGTTATCTGTGGTGTTACATAGGACTGCAGGTGACATCTACTACATTATCTGTACTCAGAGAGTTATCACTGTGTTATCTGTGGTGTTACATAGGACTGCAGGTGACATCTACTACATTATCTGTACTCAGAGAGTTATCACTGTGTTATCTGTGGTGTTACATAGGACTGCAGGTGACATCTACTACATTATCTGTACTCAGAGAGTTATCACTGTGTGTTATCTGTGGTGTTACATAGGACTGCAGGTGACATCTACTCCTATTATCTGTACTCAGAGAGTTATCACTGTGTTATCTGTGGTGTTACATAGGACTGCAGGTGACATCTACTACATTATCTGTACTCAGAGAGTTATCACTGTGTTATCTGTGGTGTTACATAGGACTGCAGGTGACACCTACTACATTACCTGTACTCAGAGAGTTATCACTGTGTTATCTGTGGTGTTACATAGGACTGCAGGTGACATCTACTACATTATCTGTACTCAGAGAGTTATCACTGTGTTATCTGTGGTGTTACATAGGACTGCAGGTGACATCTACTACATTATCTGTACTCAGAGAGTTATCACTGTGTTATCTGTGGTGTTACATAGGACTGCAGGTGACATCTACTACATTATCTGTACTCAGAGAGTTATCACTGTGTTATCTGTGGTGTTACATAGGACTGCAGGTGACATCTACTACATTATCTGTACTCAGAGAGTTATCACTGTGTGTTATCTGTGGTGTTACATAGGACTGCAGGTGACATCTACTACATTATCTGTACTCAGAGAGTTATCACTGTGTTATCTGTGGTGTTACATAGGACTGCAGGTGACATCTACTACATTATCTGTACTCAGAGAGTTATCACTGTGTGTATCTGTGGTGTTACATAGGACTGCAGGTGACATCTACTACATTATCTGTACTCAGAGAGTTATCACTGTGTGTATCTGTGGTGTTACATAGGACTGCAGGTGACATCTACTACATTATCTGTACTCAGAGAGTTATCACTGTGTTATCTGTGGTGTTACATAGGACTGCCAGTGACATCTACTACATTATCTGTACTCAGAGAGTTATCACTGTGTTATCTGTGGTGTTACATAGGACTGCAGGTGACATCTACTACATTATCTGTACTCAGAGAGTTATCACTGTGTTATCTGTGGTGTTACATAGGACTGCCAGTGACATCTACTACATTATCTGTACTCAGAGAGTTATCACTGTGTTATCTGTGGTGTTACATAGGACCGCAGGTGACATCTACTACATTATCTGTACTCAGAGAGTTATCACTGTGTTATCTGTGGTGTTACATAGGACTGCAGGTAACATCTACTACATTATCTGTACTCAGAGAGTTATCACTGTGTTATCTGTGGTGTTACATAGGACTGCAGGTGACATCTACTACATTATCTGTACTCAGAGAGTTATCACTGTGTTATCTGTGGTGTTACATAGGACTGCCGGTGACATCTACCACATTATCTGTACTCAGAGAGTTATCACTGTGTTATCTGTGGTGTTACATAGGACTGCAGGTGACACCTACTACATTATCTGTACTCAGAGAGTTATCACTGTGTTATCTGTGGTGTTACATAGGACTGCAGGTGACATCTACTACATTATCTGTACTCAGAGAGTTATCACTGTGTTATCTGTGGTGTTACATAGGACTGCAGGTGACATCTACTACATTATCTGTACTCAGAGAGTTATCACTGTGTTATCTGTGGTGTTACATAGGACTGCAGGTGACATCTACTACATTACCTGTACTCAGAGAGTTATCACTGTGTTATCTGTGGTGTTACATAGGACTGCAGGTGACACCTACTACATTACCTGTACTCAGAGAGTTATCACTGTGTTATCTGTGGTGTTACATAGGACTGCAGGTGACATCTACTACATTATCTGTACTCAGAGAGTTATCACTGTGTGTATCTGTGGTGTTACATAGGACTGCCGGTGACATCTACTACATTATCTGTACTCAGAGAGTTATCACTGTGTTATCTGTGGTGTTACATAGGACTGCAGGTGACATCTACTACATTACCTGTACTCAGAGAGTTATCACTGTGTTATCTGTGGTGTTACATAGGACTGCAGGTGACATCTACTACATTATCTGTACTCAGAGAGTTATCACTGTGTGTTATCTGTGGTGTTACATAGGACTGCAGGTGACACCTACTACATTATCTGTACTCAGAGAGTTATCACTGTGTGTTATCTGTGGTGTTACATAGGACTGCAGGTGACATCTACTACATTATCTGTACTCAGAGAGTTATCACTGTGTTATCTGTGGTGTTACATAGGACTGCAGGTGACATCTACTACATTATCTGTACTCAGAGAGTTATCACTGTGTTATCTGTGGTGTTACATAGGACTGCAGGTGACATCTACTACATTATCTGTACTCAGAGAGTTATCACTGTGTTATCTGTGGTGTTACATAGGACTGCCGGTGACACTACTACATTATCTGTACTCAGAGAGTTATCACTGTGTTATCTGTGGTGTTACATAGGACTGCAGGTGACATCTACTACATTATCTGTACTCAGAGAGTTATCACTGTGTTATCTGTGGTGTTACATAGGACTGCAGGTGACATCTACTACATTATCTGTACTCAGAGAGTTATCACTGTGTTTATCTGTGGTGTTACATAGGACTGCAGGTGACATCTACTACATTATCTGTACTCAGAGAGTTATCACTGTGTTATCTGTGGTGTTACATAGGACTGCAGGTGACATCTACTACATTATCTGTACTCAGAGAGTTATCACTGTGTTATCTGTGGTGTTACATAGGACTGCAGGTGACATCTACTACATTATCTGTACTCAGAGAGTTATCACTGTGTGTATCTGTGGTGTTACATAGGACTGCAGGTGACATCTACTACATTATCTGTACTCAGAGAGTTATCACTGTGTGTTATCTGTGGTGTTACATAGGACTGCAGGTGACATCTACTACATTATCTGTACTCAGAGATTATCACTGTGTTATCTGTGGTGTTACATAGGACTGCAGGTGACATCTACTACATTATCTGTACTCAGAGAGTTATCGCTGTGTTATCTGTGGTGTTACATAGGACTGCAGGTGACATCTACTACATTATCTGTACTCAGAGAGTTATCACTGTGTTATCTGTGGTGTTACATAGGACTGCAGGTGACATCTACTACATTATCTGTACTCAGAGAGTTATCACTGTGTTATCTGTGGTGTTACATAGGACTGCAGGTGACATCTACTACATTATCTGTACTCAGAGAGTTATCACTGTGTTATCTGTGGTGTTACATAGGACTGCAGGTGACATCTACTACATTATCTGTACTCAGAGAGTTATCACTGTGTTATCTGTGGTGTTACATAGGACTGCAGGTGACACCTACTACATTATCTGTACTCAGAGAGTTATCACTGTGTTATCTGTGGTGTTACATAGGACTGCAGGTGACATCTACTACATTACCTGTACTCAGAGAGTTATCACTGTGTTATCTGTGGTGTTACATAGGACTGCAGGTGACATCTACTACATTATCTGTACTCAGAGAGTTATCACTGTGTTATCTGTGGTGTTACATAGGACTGCAGGTGACATCTACTACATTATCTGTACTCAGAGAGTTATCACTGTGTGTTATCTGTGGTGTTACATAGGACTGCAGGTGACATCTACTACATTATCTGTACTCAGAGAGTTATCACTGTGTTATCTGTGGTGTTACATAGGACTGCAGGTGACATCTACTACATTATCTGTACTCAGAGAGTTATCACTGTGTTATCTGTGGTGTTACATAGGACTGCAGGTGACATCTACTACATTATCTGTACTCAGAGAGTTATCACTGTGTTATCTGTGGTGTTACATAGGACTGCAGGTGACATCTACTACATTATCTGTACTCAGAGAGTTATCACTGTGTTATCTGTGGTGTTACATAGGACTGCAGGTGACATCTACTACATTATCTGTACTCAGAGAGTTATCGCTGTGTTATCTGTGGTGTTACATAGGACTGCAGGTGACATCTACTACATTACCTGTACTCAGAGAGTTATCACTGTGTTATCTGTGGTGTTACATAGGACTGCAGGTGACATCTACTACATTATCTGTACTCAGAGAGTTATCACTGTGTTATCTGTGGTGTTACATAGGACTGCAGGTGACATCTACTACATTATCTGTACTCAGAGAGTTATCACTGTGTGTTATCTGTGGTGTTACATAGGACTGCAGGTGACATCTACTACATTATCTGTACTCAGAGAGTTATCACTGTGTTATCTGTGGTGTTACATAGGACTGCAGGTGACATCTACTACATTACCTGTACTCAGAGAGTTATCACTGTGTTATCTGTGGTGTTACATAGGACTGCAGGTGACATCTACTACATTATCTGTACTCAGAGAGTTATCACTGTGTTATCTGTGGTGTTACATAGGACTGCAGGTGACATCTACTACATTATCTGTACTCAGAGAGTTATCACTGTGTTATCTGTGGTGTTACATAGGACTGCAGGTGACATCTACTACATTATCTGTACTCAGAGAGTTATCACGGTGTTATCTGTGGTGTTACATAGGACTGCAGGTGACATCTACTACATTATCTGTACTCAGAGAGTTATCACTGTGTTATCTGTGGTGTTACATAGGACTGCAGGTGACATCTACTACATTATCTGTACTCAGAGAGTTATCACTGTGTTATCTGTGGTGTTACATAGGACTGCAGGTGACACCTACTACATTATCTGTACTCAGAGCGTTATCACTGTGTTATCTGTGGTGTTACATAGGACTGCAGGTGACATCTACTACATTATCTGTACTCAGAGAGTTATCACTGTGTTATCTGTGGTGTTACATAGGACTGCAGGTGACATCTACTACATTATCTGTACTCAGAGAGTTATCACTGTGTTATCTGTGGTGTTACATAGGACTGCAGGTGACATCTACTACATTATCTGTACTCAGAGAGTTATCACTGTGTTATCTGTGGTGTTACATAGGACTGCAGGTGACACCTACTACATTATCTGTACTCAGAGAGTTATCACTGTGTTTATCTGTGGTGTTACATAGGACTGCAGGTGACACTACTACATTACCTGTACTCAGAGAGTTATCACTGTGTTTATCTGTGGTGTTACATAGGACTGCAGGTGACATCTACTACATTATCTGTACTCAGAGAGTTATCACTGTGTTATCTGTGGTGTTACATAGGACTGCAGGTGACATCTACTACATTATCTGTACTCAGAGAGTTATCACTGTGTTATCTGTGGTGTTACATAGGACTGCAGGTGACATCTAGTACATTATCTGTACTCAGAGAGTTATCACTGTGTTATCTGTGGTGTTACATAGGACTGCAGGTGACATCTACTACATTACCTGTACTCAGAGAGTTATCACTGTGTTATCTGTGGTGTTACATAGGACTGCAGGTGACATCTACTACATTATCTGTACTCAGAGAGTTATCACTGTGTTATCTGTGGTGTTACATAGGACTGCAGGTGACATCTACTACATTACCTGTACTCAGAGAGTTATCACTGTGTTATCTGTGGTGTTACATAGGACTGCAGGTGACATCTACTACATTATCTGTACTCAGAGAGTTATCACTGTGTTATCTGTGGTGTTACATAGGACTGCAGGTGACATCTACTACATTATCTGTACTCAGAGAGTTATCACTGTGTTTATCTGTGGTGTTACATAGGACTGCAGGTGACATCTACTACATTACCTGTACTCAGAGAGTTATCACTGTGTTATCTGTGGTGTTACATAGGACTGCAGGTGACATCTACTACATTATCTGTACTCAGAGAGTTATCACTGTGTTATCTGTGGTGTTACATAGGACTGCAGGTGACATCTACTACATTATCTGTACTCAGAGAGTTATCACTGTGTTATCTGTGGTGTTACATAGGACTGCAGGTGACATCTACTACATTATCTGTACTCAGAGAGTTATCACTGTGTTATCTGTGGTGTTACATAGGACTGCAGGTGACATCTACTACATTATCTGTACTCAGAGAGTTATCACTGTGTTATCTGTGGTGTTACATAGGACTGCAGGTGACATCTACTACATTACCTGTACTCAGAGAGTTATCACTGTGTTATCTGTGGTGTTACATAGGACTGCAGGTGACATCTACTACATTATCTGTACTCAGAGAGTTATCACTGTGTTATCTGTGGTGTTACATAGGACTGCAGGTGACATCTACTACATTACCTGTACTCAGAGAGTTATCACTGTGTTATCTGTGGTGTTACATAGGACTGCAGGTGACATCTACTACATTATCTGTACTCAGAGAGTTATCACTGTGTTATCTGTGGTGTTACATAGGACTGCAGGTGACATCTACTACATTATCTGTACTCAGAGAGTTATCACTGTGTTATCTGTGGTGTTACATAGGACTGCAGGTGACATCTACTACATTATCTGTACTCAGAGAGTTATCACTGTGTTATCTGTGGTGTTACATAGGACTGCAGGCGACACCTACTACATTATCTGTACTCAGAGAGTTATCACTGTGTTATCTGTGGTGTTACATAGGACTGCAGGTGACATCTACTACATTATCTGTACTCAGAGAGTTATCACTGTGTTATCTGTGGTGTTACATAGGACTGCAGGTGACATCTACTACATTATCTGTACTCAGAGAGTTATCACTGTGTTATCTGTGGTGTTACATAGGACTGCAGGCGACACCTACTACATTATCTGTACTCAGAGAGTTATCACTGTGTTATCTGTGGTGTTACATAGGACTGCAGGTGACATCTACTACATTATCTGTACTCAGAGAGTTATCACTGTGTTATCTGTGGTGTTACATAGGAGTGCAGGTGACATCTACTACATTATCTGTACTCAGAGAGTTATCACTGTGTTATCTGTGGTGTTACATAGGACTGCAGGTGACACCTACTACATTATCTGTACTCAGAGAGTTATCACTGTGTTATCTGTGGTGTTACATAGGACTGCAGGTGACATCTACTACATTATCTGTACTCAGAGAGTTATCACTGTGTTATCTGTGGTGTTACATAGGACTGCAGGTGACATCTACTACATTATCTGTACTCAGAGAGTTATCACTGTGTGTATCTGTGGTGTTACATAGGACTGCAGGTGACGGCCACTACATTATCTGTACTCAGAGAGTTATCACTGTGTTATCTGTGGTGTTACATAGGACTGCAGGTGACACCTACTACATTATCTGTACTCAGAGAGTTATCACTGTGTTATCTGTGGTGTTACATAGGACTGCGGGTGACATCTACTACATTATCTGTACTCAGAGAGTTATCACTGTGTTATCTGTGGTGTTACATAGGACTGCAGGTGACATCTACTACATTATCTGTACTCAGAGAGTTATCACTGTGTTATCTGTGGTGTTACATAGGACTGCAGGTGACATCTACTACATTATCTGTACTCAGAGAGTTATCACTGTGTTATCTGTGGTGTTACATAGGACTGCAGGTGACATCTACTACATTATCTGTACTCAGAGAGTTATCACTGTGTGTTATCTGTGGTGTTACATAGGACTGCAGGTGACATCTACTACATTATCTGTACTCAGAGAGTTATCACTGTGTTATCTGTGGTGTTACATAGGACTGCAGGTGACATCTACTACATTACCTGTACTCAGAGAGTTATCACTGTGTTATCTGTGGTGTTACATAGGACTGCAGGTGACATCTACTACATTATCTGTACTCAGAGAGTTATCACTGTGTGTTATCTGTGGTGTTACATAGGACTGCAGGTGACATCTACTACATTATCTGTACTCAGAGAGTTATCACTGTGTTATCTGTGGTGTTACATAGGACTGCAGGTGACATCTAGTACATTATCTGTACTCAGAGAGTTATCACTGTGTTATATGTGGTGTTACATAGGACTGCAGGTGACATCTACTACATTATCTGTACTCAGAGAGTTATCACTGTGTGTTATCTGTGGTGTTACATAGGACTGCAGGTGACATCTACTACATTATCTGTACTCAGAGAGTTATCACTGTGTTATCTGTGGTGTTACATAGGACTGCAGCTATTACTCTATGTATTCAGTGTAGTATTTCTCTTACATAGGACTGCCGCTCTGTACTTCTCGGTCAGGCTGTGCAGGGTTAATACCCTCCCGGCTCTGCTACATCTGCTGGCTCTGCTGCGGCTCTCATTGGCAGGTTTCTCCTCTGCTGTCGCTCTCAGTACTGCCCCCAGCCGGTGTAAGCCGCAGTGTGTGCACAGTGCCGGGGCTGCGCTCATGGAGGACACATCTCGGATCTTGTGGCTGCTCTGAGGTAAGTGCTGCCGCCTGTACCGTGCACCGGAGCAGGGTCTGTACCCGGAGTCCCCCCGGTTCTCTCCGCCGCCCCCGGACCTGCCCCGGTACTCGGTGGTGTCTGCTCCGTCACCCGGTCAGGAGAATCTGCGGGGAAGGAGATGAGATGTGAGGAGACGGCGGCGGAGAGAACCGGAGAGGAGAACCGGGGAGGACCGGGGGAGAGGACCGGGGGGAAGTCCAACAGAGCGGAGAGGGGTACGGGGGGCAGAAGAGCAGGTGAGGGGGTGACTGTCCTGGATGGAAGGTCCCAGCGGGTACTAGAGCCCAATACAGACTGTGCAGGGAGTGAGGGGGACAAGAGGGGTAATAGAGCCCGAAACCGTGTGTGGGGTGAGGAGAAACCCAGGTGAGATCTACAGCAGTGGATAATTATCTATCTATCTATCTATCTATCTATCTATCTATCTATCTATCTCATATATATATCTATCTATCTAATCAAATATCTATCTAATCTAATATCTATCTATCTAATCTAATATCTATCTCATATCTATCTATCTCATATCTATCTATCTAATCTAATATCTATCTATCTATCTATCTATCTATCTATCTATCTATCTCATATATATATCTATCTATCTAATCAAATATCTATCTATCTAATTTATCTATCTAATCTAATATCTATCTCTATCTATCTATCTCTATCTATCTATCTAATCTAATATCTATCTATCTAATCTAATATCTATCTCATATCTATCTGTCTATCTAATCTAATATCTATCTCATATCTATCTCATATCTATCTATCTAATCTAATATCTATCTATCTATCTATCTCTATCTATCTAACTATCTATCTCATATCTATCTATCTATCTATCTATCTATTTCTATTATCTATCTAACTATCTATCTCATATATATTATCTCTATCTATCTATCTATCTCATATCTATCTATCTATCTATCTATCTCATTCTATCTATCTATCTCATATCTATCTATCTCATATCTATCTCATATCTATCTCTATCTATTTCATATCTATCTATCTATCTATCTCATATCTTATCTTTCCTTCTGCCTCATAACTTGCCATGTTTCTTTTTTCTGTCTCATAACTATCATTTATTTGTCATCTGTGTATCTCACATCTATCTTTACTTCCGTCTCAGTCTATGTTTGTTATCTTTCTATTTTCTATCTCATATCTATCTATCTATCTATCTATCTATCTCATATCTATCTATCTCATATCTATCTATCTATCTATCTCCTATCTATCTATCTATCTATCTATCTCTATCTATCTATCTATCTATTATATATCTATTTGTCTTATATCTATCTATCTATCTCATTCTATCTATCTCATATCTATCTATCTTATCTATCTATCTATCTATCTCATATCTATCTATCTATCTATCTATCTATCTCCTATCTATCTATATCATATCTATCTATCTCATATCTATCTATCTCATATCTACCTATCTATCTATCTATCTATCTATCTATCTATCTCATATCTATTTATCTCATATCTATCTATCTATCTATCTATCTATCTATCTATCTCATATCTATCTATCTATCTCATATCTATCTATCTATCTATCTATCTATCTATCTCATATCTATCTATCTATCTATCTATCTCATATCTATCCCATATCTATCTATCTATCTATCTCATATCTATATATCTATCTCATATCTATCTATTATCTATATATCTATCTCATATCTATCTATCTATCTATCTATCTATCTCATATCTATCTATCTCATATCTATCTATCTATCTATCTCATATCTATCTATCTATCTATCTCATATCTATCTATCTATCTGTCTCATATCTATCTATCTATCTCATATCTATCTATCTATCTCATATCTATCTCATATCTATCTATCTCTTCCTTATTGCTGCTCTTGTTATGATCTATTCTGCTCTGTCGTATATATATATATATATATATATACACACACAGTATACAGTGAGTGGCAGCTGCGGTGTACACAGTGTGAGATGTAGTGTCGGTGCCCTCTCTGCAGTGTTGCCCGCTCTCGGCTGTCTCTTCTTTCATTTCTATTGATTTTGACATATCAAGTGCTGATGATGTGCTGGAGAGAGCAAGCGGCAGATGTAGCAGAGCTGAGGGTGTGTTGTGTTGTGTAGTGTATTGAGTGCCAGAATACACCTGAGCACACATCATGTTATACAAAACATCTGATCAAATAACAATCTCAGCCCTGCTACCTCCCGGCCACTATCACCAGCTGACATGTATGTAGCAGAGCTGTGTCTGCCTCTGGGCTGGGTCCTAAAGCACGCAGGTATTGGATTGCTTGAAATGTTTCGGTTGTAATAGGGGATGCTGGGTGTAGTAGTACAAATACTAATACCAATTCTCTGCACTGACAGCCGACCATGGGAAGTGACCGGTGGAAAAATATCGGAGGATCCTCACAAATGGAGGACGCAGTACAGGAGAAGTCACAGGTAAGACGATGTAGCAGAGCTGATATAGTCATATTGTGATGTGTTATCTGTGGTGTTACATAGGACTGCAGGTGACATCTACTACATTATCTGTACTCAGAGAGTTATCACTGTGTTATCTGTGGTGTTACATAGGACTGCAGGTGACATCTACTACATTATCTGTACTCAGAGAGTTATCACTGTGTTATCTGTGGTGTTACATAGGACTGCAGGTGACATCTACTACATTATCTGTACTCAGAGAGTTATCACTGTGTGTTATCTGTGGTGTTACATAGGACTGCAGGTGACATCTACTACATTATCTGTACTCAGAGAGTTATCACTGTGTTATCTGTGGTGTTACATAGGACTGCAGGTGACATCTACTACATTATCTGTACTCAGAGAGTTATCACTGTGTTATCTGTGGTGTTACATAGGACTGCAGGTGACATCTACTACATTATCTGTACTCAGAGAGTTATCACTGTGTTATCTGTGGTGTTACATAGGACTGCAGGTGACATCTACTACATTATCTGTACTCAGAGAGTTATCACTGTGTTATCTGTGGTGTTACATAGGACTGCAGGTGACATCTACTACATTATCTGTACTCAGAGAGTTATCACTGTGTTATCTGTGGTGTTACATAGGACTGCAGGTGACATCTACTACATTATCTGTACTCGGAGAGTTGTTTTTTTTTTTTTTTTTGTTTTTTTGGGCTGGGGGGGCCTAGTACATTATCTGTGGGACTCAGGAGGTCCTGTGTTACTGGGGAGAGTTATCACTGTGTTATCTGTGGTGTTACATAGGACTGCAGGTGACATCTACTACATTATCTGTACTCAGAGAGTTATCACTGTGTTATCTGTGGTGTTACATAGGACTGCAGGTGACATCTACTACATTATCTGTACTCAGAGAGTTATCACTGTGTTATCTGTGGTGTTACATAGGACTGCAGGTGACATCTACTACATTATCTGTACTCAGAGAGTTATCACTGTGTTATCTGTGGTGTTACATAGGACTGCAGGTTTTTTGACACCTACTACATTATCTGTACTCAGAGAGTTATCACTGTGTTATCTGTGGTGTTACATAGGACTGCAGGTGACATCTACTACATTACCTGTACTCAGAGAGTTATCACTGTGTTATCTGTGGTGTTACATAGGACTGCAGGTGACATCTAGTACATTATCTGTACTCAGAGAGTTATCACTGTGTGTTATCTGTGGTGTTACATAGGACTGCAGGTGACATCTACTACATTATCTGTACTCAGAGAGTTATCACTGTGTTATCTGTGGTGTTACATAGGACTGCAGGTGACACCTACTACATTATCTGTACTCAGAGAGTTATCACTGTGTTATCTGTGGTGTTACATAGGACTGCAGGTGACATCTACTACATTATCTGTACTCAGAGAGTTATCACTGTGTTATCTGTGGTGTTACATAGGACTGCAGGTGACATCTACTACATTATCTGTACTCAGAGAGTTATCACTGTGTTATCTGTGGTGTTACATAGGACTGCAGGTGACATCTACTACATTATCTGTACTCAGAGAGTTATCACTGTGTTATCTGTGGTGTTACATAGGACTGCAGGTGACATCTACTACATTATCTGTACTCAGAGAGTTATCACTGTGTGTTATCTGTGGTGTTACATAGGACTGCCGGTGACATCTACTACATTATCTGTACTCAGAGAGTTATCACTGTGTTATCTGTGGTGTTACATAGGACTGCAGGTGACATCTACTACATTATCTGTACTCAGAGAGTTATCACTGTGTTGTTATTATCTGTGGTGTTACATAGGACTGCAGGTGACATCTACTACATTATCTGTACTCAGAGAGTTATCACTGTGTGTTATCTGTTGGTGTTACATAGGACTGCCGGTGACATCTACTACATTATCTGTACTCAGAGAGTTATCACTGTGTTATCTGTGGTGTTACATAGGACTGCAGGTGACATCTACTACATTACCTGTACTCAGAGAGTTATCACTGTGTTATCTGTGGTGTTACATAGGACTGCAGGTGACATCTACTACATTATCTGTACTCAGAGAGTTATCACTGTGTTATCTGTGGTGTTACATAGGACTGCAGGTGACACTACTACATTATCTGTACTCAGAGAGTTATCACTGTGTTATCTGTGGTGTTACATAGGACTGCAGGTGACATCTACTACATTATCTGTACTCAGAGAGTTATCACTGTGTTATCTGTGGTGTTACATAGGACTGCAGGGTGACACCTACTACATTATCTGTACTCAGAGAGTTATCACTGTGTGTTATCTGTGGTGTTACATAGGACTGCGGTGACTACTACATTATCTGTACTCAGAGAGTTATCACTGTGTTATCTGTGGTGTTACATAGGACTGCAGGTGACTACTACATTATCTGTACTCAGAGAGTTATCGCTGTGTTATCTGTGGTGTTACAAGGACTGCAGGTAACTACATTATCTGTACTCAGGAGTTTCACTGTGTTATCTGTGGTGTTACATAGGACTGCAGGTGACACTACTACATTATCTGTACTCAGAGAGTTATCACTGTTATCTGTGGTGTTACATAGGACTGCCGGTGACATCTACTACATTATCTGTACTCAGAGAGTTATCACTGTGTTTATCTGTGGTGTTACATAGGACTGCAGGTGACATCTACTACATTATCTGTACTCAGAGAGTTATCACTGTGTTATCTGTGGTGTTACATAGGACTGCAGGTGACATCTACTACATTATCTGTACTCAGAGAGTTATCACTGTGTTATCTGTGGTGTTACATAGGACTGCAGGTGACAGTCTACTACATTATCTGTACTCAGAGAGTTATCGCTGTGTTATCTGTGGTGTTACATAGGACTGCAGGTGACATCTACTACATTATCTGTACTCAGAGAGTTATCACTGTGATATCTGTGGTGTTACATAGGACTGCAGGTGACATCTACTACATTATCTGTACTCAGAGAGTTATCACTGTGTTTATCTGTGGTGTTACATAGGACTGCAGGTGACATCTACTACATTATCTGTACTCAGAGAGTTATCACTGTGTTATCTGTGGTGTTACATAGGACTGCAGGTGACATCTACTACATTATCTGTACTCAGAGAGTTATCACTGTGTTATCTGTGGTGTTACATAGGACTGCAGGTGACATCTACTACATTATCTGTACTCAGAGAGTTATCGCTGTGTTATCTGTGGTGTTACATAGGACTGCAGGTGACATCTACTACATTATCTGTACTCAGAGAGTTATCACTGTGTTATCTGTGGTGTTACATAGGACTGCAGGTGACATCTACTACATTATCTGTACTCAGAGAGTTATCACTGTGTTATCTGTGGTGTTACATAGGACTGCAGGTGACATCTACTACATTATCTGTACTCAGAGAGTTATCACTGTGTTATCTGTGGTGTTACATAGGACTGCAGGTGACATCTACTACATTATCTGTACTCAGAGAGTTATCACTGTGTTTATCTGTGGTGTTACATAGGACTGCAGGTGACATCTACTACATTATCTGTACTCAGAGAGTTATCACTGTGTGTTATCTGTGGTGTTACATAGGACTGCAGGTGACATCTACTACATTATCTGTGGGGGGGACTCAGAGAGTTATCACTGTGTGTTATCTGTGGTGTTACATAGGACTGCAGGTGACATCTACTACATTATCTGTACTCAGAGAGTTATCACTGTGTTATCTGTGGTGTTACATAGGACTGCAGGTGACATCTACTACATTATCTGTACTCAGAGAGTTATCACTGTGTGTATCTGTGGTGTTACATAGGACTGCAGGTGACATCTACTACATTATCTGTACTCAGAGAGTTATCACTGTGTGTTATCTGTGGTGTTGCATAGGACTGCAGGTGACATCTACTACATTATCTGTACTCAGAGAGTTATCACTGTGTTATCTGTGGTGTTACATAGGACTGCAGGTGACATCTACTACATTATCTGTACTCAGAGAGTTATCACTGTGTTATCTGTGGTGTTACATAGGACTGCAGGTGACATCTACTACATTATCTGTACTCAGAGAGTTATCACTGTGTATTATGTGGTGTTACATAGGACTGCAGGTGACATCTACTACATTATCTGTACTCAGAGAGTTATCACTGTGTTATCTGTGGTGTTACATAGGACTGCAGGTGACACCTACTACATTATCTGTACTCAGAGAGTTATCACTGTGTTATCTGTGGTGTTACATAGGACTGCAGGTGACATCTACTACATTACCTGTACTCAGAGAGTTATCACTGTGTGTTATCTGTGGTGTTGCATAGGACTGCAGGTGACATCTACTACATTATCTGTACTCAGAGAGTTATCACTGTGTTATCTGTGGTGTTACATAGGACTGCAGGTGACATCTACTACATTATCTGTACTCAGAGAGTTATCACTGTGTTATCTGTGGTGTTACATAGGACTGCAGGTGACACCTACTACATTATCTGTACTCAGAGAGTTATCACTGTGTATTATCTGTGGTCTTACATAGGACTGCAGGTGACATCTACTATATTATCTTTACCTAGAAACAACAATTCCACCTCTGCTACATCAATACGTCTTGTACATTGTGGGAATAAATCACTGAAGGGTTAAGTGCGCTGTGCGGAGATGACTGACAGCCGCCATGTTTGTACATTTCTCAGGCCTATTAATATTCGCCGTTTCTCGTACATCCTTCTGTCCTGATTCCTCCTGAACAGCACCAAATACTGCGAACGAGTTATATGTAATGTCGCCCATCCTGGTAAACACAAGAAGATGGCAGGCCGTATACATTGTGCGTATGTATACCTGTGGGGCGGGGCTCAGTCAGGCTCCTCCTTCCCTCACAGTCCACTTTATTACCACATCCTGTGCTGATTCCTCAGGGGAGGGGCATCAGGCTGGCATCGCCCCCATGGGGCAGGTTAGGCTGTGACGTCGCATTAACTGTGGATAGGGTTCTGGTTGTAGCAGGGCCTAACCAATATTTGGGAGGTGTGGCCATTAACCAAGAGGTGTGGCCATTATCCAGGGGGTGTGGTCAATATGTTAATGTGATAAGTGTACAAATCAGAGACACAACCAATCCTCAGGTCTTCGAGTTCAGTTTTCCGTTTCTTGCATGCAAATGAGTTTAGGCTCCGCCTCCCTAGAATGAGGTCACCTGATCATAAATTCCTCTGTTCTAGAGAACAGACCTGGAAATTACATTATATAATCTGATAATGTAGGTTAATAAAGATTGAAATCAATATAGAACATTCTGAATTATCTAGAAGATTCTGTCACTTCTCTTCATTCATTATGATCCTACGAGTCAGGATAACATGGGGCATTATGGGAAATTAGTCAGTGACCTGCATGTTCTCGTATGTTCCACGACGCTAGTGGGGTTTCCTCCATATTGGCGGAAGAGCTTGAGCATCTCCTGCTTAGAGAGTTCTGTGAAGAGGATGGGGCAGGAGCTTAGTGCAGAGAGTGCAGGTACCTCTACCAGGAAACCGTATGCAGGGAATGCAGGTACTTCAACCTGGGAGTCATATGCAGGGAGTGCAGGTACATTCTACCAGGGAGCTGTGTGCAGATAGTCCATGTAGTAACGCTGAGTGCTGTGTGCAGGGAGTCCAGGCACTTCTACAAGGGAGTTCTGTGTGCAGGCCGTCCAGGTACTTGTACCAGGGAGCTGTGTGCAAGGAGTCCATGTACTAACAACAGTGCAGTGTGCAGAGAGTCCATGTACTAACAACGGGTGCAGTGTGCAGGGAGTCCAGATACTTCTACCAGGGAGCTGTGTGCAGGTTAACACTGGGTGCTGTGTGCAGGGAGTGCAGGTACTTCTACAAGGGAGTTCTGTTTGCAGGGAGTCCAGGCAATTCTACAAGGGAGTTCTGTGTGCAGGCTGTCCAGGTACTTGTACCAGGGAGCTGTGTAAAAGGAGTCCATGTACTAACACCAGATGCTGTGTGCAGGGTTTCCAGGTACTTCTACCAGGTAGTTCTGTGTACAAGGAGTCCATGTACTAACACCAGGGAGCTGTGTAGATGGTTCTAGATCAATACACTATGAAGTGCTGTCAGGTTGCATTGACAGTTCTAGCTGTGATTACTGTTGGGTTCTTTGACACTTTTGTGCCGAGGAGATCTAAGCGGAGGGTTCTAGATTCCTATTTTGTTGTTTTCTATGCCTTGGAGCTTTCGGTTTCTTGCATTGTTAGTTCCTCTGTAGCCTGTGTGTAGAGGGGTTCAGTGCAGAAGGTTCTCAATGCGCCTTGGAGTTGTATGCAGTAAGTGCCATTGGGGATCTCTGTGCTGAATGTTCTAGACTTTTCTATTGGGGTTTGCAGGTGGTTCTAGCTTTTCTGGCTGTGAAGGCCTGTGCAGTTTCCATAAGGAGCAGATGAAGGTTATAGCAGCATACAGGACATTATAGAGAAGTCAGGCATCAATCAATAGTACAAGTGAATATAAGAAATTGTGTAATACGTCCTATCCGAGAAAAACGCCTTAATCTCCTCTTATCAAGCTTCTCTCCTGATTTTCCTTTCTGCTGAATCCATCTTGGTCTCCCAAGACAGACATATGTAATCTGATGCTGACAGTCTATGTGAGTCTATTGAGAGGGAAGGAAAAGATAACAGTAAGCTTCTCTCTCACCCCAAGTGCTTTAATCTCATTGATACTGCCCAGTACATCTCTATAATGTCCTTCATGCTGCTGCTGAGTGAATTGGAGAGTTATGGAGCAGAACATCCTGTTTTCTCCATGTCCTGCCTATGGGAGACATCATATCATCTAGTGTCTGACCAGCAGCTCAGGGAGAACTGAGGATCAGAGATGGAAACTGCTAAAACTGCAGCATACACGTCATATACCGGCCACGACTAGCACTACTCCTCGTGTGTACACGGCAGCTGATCCTGAGGCGACACCTGTAAGGTTAGCTGTGCAATAGTTCTATCTGCTTCCATGCTAAGGGGCTCTAAATACCTGCACCATGTGGACTCGGTTTTCCTTCTTGCTGATGAGCTCCTCGGATTACCTTGCTGTATAGGAATTTTCTGTTGCCTCCAGTTCTACGAGCCGGCTATATGGAGGATCTTTCGATATGAGCTGCAGGGAAGAGCTGCCTATTGATCTGGAGCAGAGGTCAATCCTTTTTCCGATAGGTCATGTGCATGGGGCGGAGGAGGGGATTCCGGGCTTCCTGTCTGATCGTCGCCTGATGGATCTGTTCTTCTTACGGACCATTTGATTCTTTACAATTTGCAGATACAAAGGATCCTAATGGCGAGCCAGGGAGCGGCGGGTTCTGGAATTGGGGGGGAATGATTGTCCAGCTGTAATTAGAGATGCTGCAGGTAACAGTCGGGGGTCCTGTGGAGATGTCCCCCCCCCCCCCGGCAGCCGCATCTGGTGAGTCACCGAAGTCATCATCGCTCGGCATCATTACCTTGTCATGTTCATGAGCACAGAACATGGGAGTAATAATGACACTACAACCTCCATCGTCTGTTCCAGCCTTTCACTGCCCCCCCTCTAAATCCTCTCTGGCCATTCGGAGTTGACAGTCAAGTACAGGGTTAATGGACTGACAGTGGTTGTCATATCATGGGGCAACCATAAAAATTAACCCCTCCCAAGGTGCTCGCTCCATTGTTCATTCCCGCTCTGTATCCTTAACAACCTCTGTGTTCTAAAATCCGGTCACCATATCCCCTCACTGCAGCCGCCATCCCGTCCCGTCCCCCTCTGCTGGGAATGACTTTCGGGGGATTTGCTCCAGCTTATAGGACAAGGCTCATTCTTCTGTTCTGCCGTTCTCGACACAATTCAGGTTCTGAGGATGAGACAGAAAATCCGAACAAGTTTGTAGCAAAGTGTAAATGTTCTCTGCGCTGCCCCCCCCCCCCCCCAGAATATTGTACGGAAGGAGGGATTTATGGGGGATATTTCCTGGGCAGGTTACGAGATTCAGCGCCAAAGTAGTAAGATATTTAGTGTTTTTGGGCAAAAAATGAATTTATATCAGAAGAAAAAAGAAGAGCGGTAAGAAGCGCTGCAGATTCCAACCGGCGTAACATGGTGCAGTGGTCTAAGAAGAAGAAGACTCGGGGTACAGGATAATGACAGGCTGACACTGGGGGTACAGGATAATGCCAGGCTGACACTGGGGGTACAGGATAATGACAGGCTGACACTGGGGGGTACGGGATAATGACAGGCTGACACTGGGGGTACAGGATAATGACACGCTGACACTGGGGGTACGGGATAATGACAGACTGACACTGGGGGTACGGGATAATGACAGGCTGACACTGGGGGTACAGGATAATGACACGCTGACACTGGGGGTACGGGATAATGACAGGCTGACACTGGGGGTACAGGATAATGACAGGCTGACACTGGGGGGTACAGGATAATGACAGGCTGACACTGGGGGTACGGGATAATGACAGGCTGACACTCGGGTCGTCGGATAATGACAGGCTGACACTGGGGGTACAGGATAATGACAGGCTGACACTGGGGGTACGGGATAATGACAGGCTGACACTGGGGGTACAGGATAATGACAGGCTGACACTGGGGGTACAGGATAATGACAGGCTGACACTGGGGGTACAGGATAATGACAGGCTGACACTGGGGGTACAGGATAATGACAGGCTGACACTGGGGGTACAGGATAATGACAGGCTGACACTGAGGGTACAGGATAATGACAGGCTGACACTGGGGGTACAGGATAATGACAGGCTGACACTGGGGGTACGGGATAATGACAGGCTGACACTCGGGGTACAGGATAATGAAAGGCTGACACTCGGGGTACGGGATAATGACAGGCTGACACTGGGGGTACGGGAGAATGACAGGCTGACACTGGGGGTACGGGATAATGACAGGCCGACACTGGGGGTACGGGATAATGACAGGCTGACACTGGGGGTACGGGATAATGACAGGCTGACACTCGGGGTACGGGATAATGACAGGCTGACACTCGGGGTACGGGATAATGACAGGCTGACACTGGGGGTACGGGATAATGACAGGCTGACACTGGGGGTACAGGATAATGACAGGCTGACACTGGGGGTGAGTAAGACAGGCTGACACTGGGGGCGGGAATGACGGCTGCCTGGGGGTACGGGTAATGACGGCTGACCTCGGGGTACAGGATAATGACAGGCTGACACTCGGGGTACAGGATAATGACAGGCTGACACTGGGGGTACGGGATAATGACAGGCTGACACTGGGGGTACGGGATAATGACAGGCCGACACTGGGGGTACGGGATAATGACAGGCCGACACTGGGGGTACGGGTAATGACAGGCTGCACTGGGTCGGGTTGCGGCTGCCTCGGGGTGGGTAATGCGGCTGCACTCGGGGTCGGGATAATGACAGGCTGACACTGGGGGTACAGGATAATGACAGGCTGACACTCGGGGTACAGGATAATGACAGGCTGACACTGGGGGTACAGGATAATGACAGGCTGACACTGGGGGTACAGGATAATGACAGGCTGACACTGGGGGTACAGGATAATGACAGGCTGACACTGGGGGTACAGGATAATGACAGGCTGACACTGGGGGTACAGGATAATGACAGGCTGACAATGGGGGTACGGGATAATGACAGGCTGACACTGGGGGTACAGGATAATGACAGGCTGACACTGGGGGTACAGGATAATGACAGGCTGACACTGGGGGTACAGGATAATGACAGGCTGACACTGGGGGTACAGGATAATGACAGGCTGACACTGGGGGTACAGGATAATGACAGGCTGACACTGGGGGTACAGGATAATGACAGGCTGACACTCGGGGTACAGGATAATGACAGGCCCCTTCCCTATGGCATCAGGACCTGATCAGTGATTTGGGGGGACACATTTATTTGGGGACATTTCCTGGGTCTCTCTCTCTCTATGAATGTCATTCTCTGTGATATTTCCAGAACATTCTACATCTCAGCCTCCATTACTTTTGGGTGCACCCCTCGATTAGATTGTCAGCCTCTCGTCCATTATTCCTCTATCAGTCCCCAGAATCCTCTTCCTTAGCACAGTCTTCTCCTGCGCTCCGGTGGTATTTGCTGCGGCGTTGCATATTAAAGCGCACGTTTTCTTCCATTCTGGAGCTTTTACGGACAATCAAGTCTGGATTTGAGGTCTTGACTGTTAATAAAAGGCGGCTTTACAGAGAGTCCGGGGGGGTGCGCTGCAGGAGGGGATTCCTTCCCCAAGATATCCACTTAATACCACGTCCTCCGCAGCGACCACTCAGTGACTCCAGATAGAAATGATATCGGGGGAATAAGCGGCACCTAAACCCATCAGAGAAGCTGCGACAACGCCATATCCAAAAGATAGATAGATATGAGATAGATAGATAGATAGATAGATAGATAGAGATAGATAGATAGATATGAGATAGATATGAGATAGATAGATATGAGATAGATATGAGATAGATATGAGATAGATAGATAGATAGATAGATAGATAGATAGATGAAGATAGATAGATAGATAGATATGAGATAGATAGATAGATAGATAGATAGATAGATAGATAGATAGATAGAAAGATAGATAGATAGATAGATAGGTGTGTGATATGAGATAGATAGATAGATAGATATGAGATAGATAGATAGATAGATAGAAGATAGATAGATAGATAGGGATAGATAGATAGATAGATAGATGGATAGATATGAGATAGATAGATAGATAGATAGATAGATAGATAGATAGATAGATAGGATAGATAGATAGATAGAAAGATAGATAGATAGATATGAGATAGATAGATAGATAGATAGATAGATATTAGATATGAGATAGATAGATAGATATTACCAGAGGGATAGATATGTTCTTCTCCTGTGATCGGATACATGAAAGATTCTTTGATACATTGTTCTTTTTTCCCTTCATTTTGTTACTTTCTCTGTAAATGTTTCTTTTGTGTAGATCAGGAAATCTGAGAGATAAAATTGGAGGAGCTCAGACCCGGGATCAGCGTCGCCCTCGTCTTTTCTTGCTTTCTCTCACTTTTGTCTTGTGAGATTGCCGCTTGTCACCAGAACAATGCGGCTCTTATAAGGTGCCGGATTCACCATCATTGTCTGGAGGTTTCTAATTCCCGGGGTCAGGAGTTTCCGCCACTCTAGGTAAACCGCTTATTGAGCTGTGACTGATGTATCCGAGGGCTGGGCGGCTGCCGCCTGGCATTGACCTGCGCCATCTCTCCATCTCTGCTGTGATCACACTATATACTTTGGCAGGCGCTCATTAGAGCCATTATACTAGAACAATCCGGGGCCTGGTGTCAACACCGTCCACATGTGACTATCCGGAACATTCTATGGTGCTGTACTCTGTGCGGAGGATTGGGAGTAAGGGAGAAGGTAGGGGCGCTCTGTGTCGCCCCCTCTGGGTGAGGGCAGTAAACAGGGCCTTCATGGCAAACTTTTAAATGGGCCACTCTCCTGGAACATTTTGGGGAGCCCCCCCACACACACACACACACAACGTGTGACTCTGCAGCATCATCTGCATGTGCACTGTTCTCTCACCACAGGTGCGGGCTCCATGCTTCTCCCCCTACAGGCGTTACTGCCACCATTGCTCTGGGTCCTGCAGCCGGGACCTCTCTAGGGCTCTGCACAGAACATTCTGACTTTGGGGTTGCTTTGACACATTGGTGGGCTGAGTGTGTAGCTTTCAGGGGCGCCCCCCACCCTGCCACTCGTCTTCACCGTCCCTACACATTACAACACTTCCCTTTCCATGTTCTCCTCTATTCGGCCCAGACCACCATGACAACTTCCTCTGGCTGTGACCTGTCCCTATAGAACTTGCTGCCCAAACCCCTTTAACTCCTCATCTCCCTCCTGTAGCGGGCCCCAGTGCCCAACCTGATGCTGCCCCTTTTCTGGCTGAGCTGCAAAAAGCCCCCAAATACTGAACTTCAGAATTTAGAGCTGCACAGACAGTGGCCCTAAAATAAATACAGACCCCCGAAATAGTCAGACCTGACCCCAGAATACAAACCCCAAAAATTAATTCCTCAAACTAGACCCGCTAAACAATCACAGACCCCGGACAATAACAGAACAGCTCACACTCTCCGACTTCAGGACCCGCAAGGTTCTGGTCATGTGACTATCTGTGCAGGTCCTTCAGCAGTACCATGTTCTGCAGATACAGGGGCGAAGCATGGCCGCTCTCTGCCCTCATCTGTCCTCCATAGCTCTAGTTAGGATACTATGAGCCTGGCCAGACAGATTGGGCCCCCCTGACACCTCGGGCCCTTAACAGCTGCTCTGCAGGTAGTCCCGCCTCTGCCTGTAAAGCCTTAGTGATGTCACAGCAGCTTTAATGTCCACACCCTCATGTAAGACATTTACAGTCAGCACAAGGAGGACTACAAATACCAGAATGCTAAGTGACTTACCAGTTCTGTAGCCACGAGAGTAGTCAGAATGGGGTCAGATGTCAAAGCACAGGCAGGGTTGTTAGGAAACTAAGAACACAATCTGCAAGGGAGACGACCTAGAAGAGGGAAGGAGAAGAGGTCAAGGGTTAGAGAAAGAGAGACATCCCCAGAGGTATTGTGACCTTACACTTATCACAGCTGAGGGTTCGTTACAATGGTATACAGTCTAAACTATTCTACTATAGTGACAAACCCCCAGCTGTGAGTTCTGAATATGCTGAATACAATTTATTGTCCTCTGTTATCAACCATGTCAGGAGAGGAGAGGCCGACTGTAGGACAGGGGAATACAATCTATTACTATCTGTTATCAGCCATGTCAGGAGGAGAGAGGCCGACTGTAGGACAGGGGAATACAATCTATTACTATCTGTTATCAGCCACGTCAGGAGGGGAGAGGCCGACTGTAGGACAGGGGAATACAATCTATTACTATCTGTTATCAGCCATGTCAGGAGAGGAGAGGCCGACTGTAGGACAGGGGAATACAATCTATTACTATCTGTTATCAGCCACGTCAGGAGGGGAGAGGGCGCGACTGTAGGACAGGTGAATACAATCTATTACTATCTGTTATCAGCCATGTCAGGAGGGGAGAGGCCGACTGTAGGACAGGGGAATACAATCTATTACTATCTGTTATCAGCCATGTCAGGAGAGGAGAGGCCGACTGTAGGACAGGGGAATACAATCTATTACTATCTGTTATCAGCCATGTCAGGAGAGGAGAGCGCCGACTGTAGGACAGGGGAATACAATCTATTACTATCTGTTATCAGCCACGTCAGGAGAGGCCGACTGTAGGACAGGGGAATACAATCTATTACTATCTGTTATCAGCCACGTCAGGAGAGGAGAGGCCGACTGTAGGACAGGGGAATACAATCTATTACTATCTGTTATCAGCCACGTCAGGAGGGGAGAGGCCGACTGTAGGACAGGGGAATACAATCTATTACTATCTGTTATCAGCCACGTCAGGAGGGAGGCCGACTGTAGGACAGGGGAATACAATCTATTACTATCTGTTATCAGCCATGTCAGGAGAGGAGAGGCCGACTGTAGGACAGGGGAATACAATCTATTACTATCTGTTATCAGCCACGTCAGGAGGGGAGAGGCCGACTGTAGGACAGGGGAATACAATCTATTACTATCTGTTATCAGCCACGTCAGGAGGGAGAGAGGCCGACTGTAGGACAGGGGAATACAATCTATTACTATCTGTTATCAGCCATGTCAGGAGAGGAGAGGCCGACTGTAGGACAGGGGAATACAATCTATTACTATCTGTTATCAGCCACGTCAGGAGGGGAGAGGCCGACTGTAGGACAGGGGAATACAATCTATTACTATCTGTTATCAGCCATGTCAGGAGAGGAGAGGCCGACTGTAGGACAGGGGAATACAATCTATTACTATCTGTTATCAGCCACGTCAGGAGGGAGAGGCGACTGTAGGCCGGGGAATACAATCTATTACTATCTGTTAGGGGGGTTACACCCCCGCGGGGGGGAGAGGCCGACTGTAGGACTGGTGAATACAATCTATTACTATCTGTTATCAGCCATGTCAGGAGGGGAGAGGCCGACTGTAGGACAGGGGAATACAATCTATTACTATCTGTTATCAGCCACGTCAGGAGGGGAGAGGCCGACTGTAGGACAGGGGAATACAATCTATTACTATCTGTTATCAGCCACGTCAGGAGGGGAGAGGCCGACTGTAGGACAGGTGACTACAATCTATTACTATCTGTTATCAGCCACGTCAGGAGGGGAGAGGCCGACTGTAGGACAGGGGAATACAATCTATTACTATCTGTTATCAGCCACGTCAGGAGGGGAGAGGCCGACTGTAGGACAGGGGAATACAATCTATTACTATCTGTTATCAGCCATGTCAGGAGAGGAGAGGCCGACTGTAGGACAGGGGAATACAATCTATTACTATCTGTTATCAGCCACGTCAGGAGGGGAGAGGCCGACTGTAGGACTGGTGAATACAATCTATTACTATCTGTTATCAGTCATGTCAGGAGGGGAGAGGCCGACTGTGAGGGGGGGGCGGACAGGTGAATACAATCTATTACTATCTGTTATCAGCCATGTCAGGAGCCCGGGGGAGAGGCCGACTGTAGGACAGGGGAATACAATCTATTACTATCTGTTATCAGCCACGTCAGGAGGGGAGAGGCCGACTGTAGGACAGGGGAATACAATCTATTACTATCTGTTATCAGCCACGTCAGGAGGGGAGAGGCCGACTGTAGGACAGGGGAATACAATCTATTACTATCTGTTATCAGCCACGTCAGGGGGGGGGCCGCCTGTAGGACAGGGGAATACAATCTATTACTATCTGTTATCGCCTGTCAGGAGAAGAGAGGCCGACTGTAGGACAGGGGAATACAATCTATTACTATCTGTTATCAGCCATGTCAGGAGAGGAGAGGCCGACTGTAGGACAGGTGACTACAATCTATTACTATCTGTTATCAGCCATGTCAGGAGAGGAGACGCCGACTGTAGGACAGGTGACTACAATCTATTACTATCTGTTATCAGCCATTTCACCTGTCTTGGGGCAGGTCACATTGTAGGCACATATTATGTCACAGAACGCCACCTCGGAGGACACCCTGAGAAGCCATTAACACTATATACTCCCAGAATAGTCTGTATCTAGATTTGAGGCCTCAGCAGTGCTGTTGTTATATGATATTATCATGTAGACTCTATACAGCAGGATTATGTAGTATGACATGTGTGGTCACTATATGGCAGCATTATGTAGATATTATATAGCTGAAGAGTACTGTTTGGCTGTATTATACCAGTAGTGTACAGCTGTATTATATGTGTATTTTTGGCTGTATTATACCAGTAGTGTATGGCTGTATTATATGAGTACTGTTTAGCTGTATTATCTGAGTATTGTTTGGCTGTATTATACCAGTAGTTTACGGCTGTATTATATGAGTACTGTTTAGCTGTATTATCTGAGTACTGTTTGGCTGTATTATACCAGTAGTTTACAGCTGTATTATATGAGTATTGTGTGGCTGTATTATACCAATAGTGTATGGCTGTATTATATGAGTACTGTTTGGCTGTATTATATGAGTACTGTTTGGCTGTATTATACGAGTAGTGTATGGCTGTATTATATGAGTACTGTTTGGCTGTATTATACCAGTAGTGTATGGCTGGATTGTATAAGCACAGTATGGCGTTAGCGGTATGTGGTTCTGTTAGTTTTGCACCATATGGCACCATTATTTGTCCATTATCGGTATATATTTCCCAGATCCTTGATCAGACAGGAGAGAAGCCGCCATGAAAGGAGGCCTGAATCCATCTTAAAGCTGCGGCGCGCACAAAGCCCGCCATCCTACATGCACATAATTACACTCCTCTATCTTCTCCCATCTATTTGATGTCAAGGGTAGGAACAAAGATGTCCTCTCATCTCGCAGATCTGATCCGTCCTCTCCGCCGCGTCTGAAGTTCTCTCCTGGAGCGTTTGATGCCACAATTCACCTTTCATACCTAGACAAGACACCAGAAAATGCAAAGACGCGACCCCCGCTCCTGCGGTGACTACAGGAGTAGTGTTACTGGGGATCATGTGACCGCAGTCCTCATCATTATTGGTGGTCTGTGATATGGTGGTGCTCAGACTGGTCCAGTCGATCCCACCATGTTACAGCCCCGTCTACTGCTCCACCAAGGTCTGTATACAGTGACCTGCAGTAGTTCTGCCATATAGGGATAATATTATATACCGCAGCCTGGACACTATAGATATATGTGAGGTGTGAGGAACAAGATGTCTCTATAGTGACCTGAAGTAGTTCTGCCATACAGGTATAATGTTATATACCGCAGCCTATACATACAGATAATATTGAGGCGCGAGGTTTCAGGCGCCTCCATTGTGTGACTTTTCTCTTCCTCAGATTTCAATGTCACAAGCACGGTGTGGCGATGGAGATGAAGGTGAACGTCTTCTTAACGGTGCAGAGCACACAGGCCGCTGTCTGGCACTGTTGTCCTCCTCCCCCGCCCAGCGCTGACAGCCGCCTTGTCAGGTTTGGCGGTGTATTATCCTCCACTTGGGCGCCTGATGCTTTTCCTGTTGCTTGGCTGATCGTCCGGCTCCTGTAATAACAGCTCTGCCCAGCATGTGCCGCCTAATAGTCTTGGGGAGTGGCGTGATGGCGGTGTCAGGAGCAGCGGGGGGTCGCCTTAACCCCCTCAATGCCAACCCACGCCTGCAGCACTAAAAGCTTCTGACATTTAGCCAATAGTCCTCACCGTGATGTGTCCAAGTGCACCCAGCATGACCCTTATATACGACGGGAAATAAATTCACCTATAGCGTAATGGAAGGTGGGCACTGTGTGGTAGTGATTTGTGGGCGCTGTAGTGATATGTGGGGAGTGTAGTGATATGTGGCGGCTGTAGTGATATGTAAGCGCTGTAGTGATATGTGTCGGCTGTAGTGATATGTGGGGGCTGTAGGGATATGTAAGCGCTGTAGTGATATGTGTTGGCTGTAGTGATATGTGGGTGCTGTAGGGATATGTGGGGGCTGTAGTGATATGTGGGCGCTGTAGTGATATGTGGGGGCTGTAGTGATATGTGGGGGCTGTAGTGATATGTGGGGGCTGTAGTGATATGTAAGCGCTGTAGTGATATGTGGCGGCTGTAGTGATATGTGGGGGCTGTAGTGATATGTGGGGGCTGTAGTGATATGTGGGGGCTGTAGTGATATGTGGGGGCTGTAGTGATATGTGGGGGCTGTAGTGATATGTGGCGGCTGTAGTGATATGTGGGCGCTGTAGGGATATGGGGGGCTGTAGTGATATGTGGCGGCTGTAGTGATATGTAAGGGCTGTAGGGATATGTGGGGGCTGTAGTGATATGTGGCGGGTGGATGTCGTAGGGATATGGTGGGGGCTGTAGTGATATGTGGGGGCTGTGGGAGGCGCTGTAGTGATATGTGTTGGCGTAGTGATATGTGGGGGGGGGCGTAGTGATATGTGGCGGCTGTAGTGATATGTGGGGGCTGTAGGGATATGTGGGGGGAGTGTAGTGGGGTGATATGTGGGCGCTGTAGGGATATGTGGGCGCTGTAGTGATATGTGGGGCGCTGTAGGGATATGTGGGGGCTGTAGTGATATGTAGGGGCTGTAGGGATATGTGGGGGCTGTAGTGATATGTGGCGGCTGTAGTGATATGTGGCGGCTGTAGTGATATGTAGGGGCTGTAGGGATATGTGGGGGCTGTAGTGATATGTGGGGGCTGAGTGATATGTGGGGCGCTGAGTTGGTAGTGATATGTGGGGTGGAAGGGGGCTGTAGTGATATGTGGGGGGTGGGTTGGGCGCTGTAGTGATATGTGGGGGCTGTAGGGGGGGGGGGGGGGGTGTGGTTGTGGGGCTGTAGTGATATGTGGGCGCTGTAGTGATATGTAAGCGCTGTAGTGATATGTGGGGGCTGTAGTGATATGTGGAGGCTGTAGTGATATGTGGGCGCTGTAGTAGTGATATGTAAGCGCTGTAGTGATATGTGGGCGCTGTAGGGATATGTGGGGGCTGTAGTGATATGTGGGGGCTGTAGTGATATGTGGGCTGTAGTGATATGTGGGGGCTGTAGTGATATGTGGGGGCTGTAGTGATATGTGGGCGCTGTAGTGATATGTGGGCTGTAGTGATATGTGGGGGCTGTAGGGATATGTGGGGGCTGTAGTGATATGTGGGGGGGCTGTAGTGATATGTGGGGGCTGTAGTGATATGTGGGGGCTGTAGTGATATGTGGAGGCTGTAGTGATATGTGGGGGCTGTAGTGATATGTGGAGGCTGTAGTGATATGTGGGGGCTGTAGTGATATGTAAGCGCTGTAGTGATATGTGGGGGCTGTAGGGATATGTAAGCGCTGTAGTGATATGTGGCGGCTGTGGGATATGTGCGCTGTAGTGATATGTGGCGGCTGTAGTGATATGTGGGCGCTGTAGTGATATGTGGGGGCTGTAGTGATATGTGGGCGCTGTAGGGATATGTGGGCGCTGTAGTGATATGTAAGGGCTGTAGGGATATGTGGGGGGCTGTAGTGATATGTGGGCGCTGTAGTGATATGTGGCGGCTGTAGTGATATGTGGGCGCTGTAGTGATATGTGGGCGCTGTAGTGATATGTGGGCGCTGTAGGGATATGTGGGGGCTGTAGTGATATGTAAGGGCTGTAGTGATATGTGGTGGCTGTAGTGATATGTGGGGGCTGTAGTGATATGTGGCGGCTGTAGTGATATGTGGGGAGTGTAGTGATATGTGGGCGCTGTAGGGATATGTGGCGGCTGTAGTGATATGTAAGGGCTGTAGGGATATGTGGGGGCTGTAGGGATATGTAAGGGCTGTAGGGATATGTGGGGGCTGTAGTGATATGTGGGGGCTGTAGTGATATGTGGGGGCTGTAGTGATATGTGGGGGCTGTAGTGATATGTGGGCGCAGTAGTGATATGTGGGGGCTGTAGTGATATGTAAGCGCTGTAGTGATATGTTGGGGCTGTAGTGATATGTGGGCGCTGTAGTGATATGTGGGCGCAGTAGTGATATGTGGGCGCTGTAGTGATATGTAAGCGCTGTAGTGATATGTGGCGGCTGTAGTGATATGTGGGGGCTGTAGTGATATGTGGAGGCTGTAGTGATATGTGGGCGCTGTAGGGATATGTGGGGGCTGTAGTGATATGTGGGGGCTGTAGTGATATGTGGGGGCTGTAGTGATATGTGGCGGCTGTAGTGATATGTGGGGGCTGTAGTGATATGTGGAGGCTGTAGTGATATGTGGGGGCTGTAGTGATATGTGGGCGCAGTAGTGATATGTGGGGGCTGTAGTGATATGTGGGCGCTGTAGTGATATGTGGGGGCTGTAGGGATATGTAAGCGCTGTAGTGATATGTGGGGGCTGTAGTGATATGTAAGCGCTGTAGTGATATGTGGGTGCTGTAGGGATATGTGGCGGCTGTAGTGATATGTGGGCGCTGTAGTGATATGTGGGGGGCTGTAGTGATATGTGGGCGCTGTAGGGATATGTAAGCGCTGTAGTGATATGTGGCGGCTGTAGTGATATGTGGGCGCTGTAGTGATATGTGGGGGGCTGTAGTGATATGTGGGCGCTGTAGTAATATGTGGGCGCTGTAGTGATATGTGGGGGCTGTAGTGATATGTGGGCGCTGTAGTGATATGTGGGTGCTGTAGGGATATGTGGCGGCTGTAGTGATATGTGGGCGCTGTAGTGATATGTGGGCGCAGTAGTGATATGTGGGGGCTGTAGTGATATGTAAGCGATGTAGTGATATGTGGGGAGTGTAGTGATATGTAAGCGCTGTAGTGATATGTGGCGGCTGTAGTGATATGTGGGGGCTGTAGTGATATGTGGGGGGCTGTAGTGATATGTGGGGGCTGTAGTGATATGTGGGGGCTGTAGTGATATGTGGGCGCTGTAGGGATATGTGGGGGCTGTAGTGATATGTGGGGGCTGTAGTGATATGTGGGCGGCTGTAGTGATATGTGGCGGCTGTAGTGATATGTGGCGGCTGTAGTGATATGTGGCGGCTGTAGTGATATGTGGCGGCTGTAGTGATATGTAAGGGCTGTGGGATATGTGGGGGCTGTAGTGATATGTGGGGGGCTGTAGGGATATGTGGGGGCTGTAGTGATTTGTGGGCGCTGTAGTGATATGTGGGGAGTGTAGTTATATGTGTCGGCTTTAGTGATATGTTGGTGCTGTAGGGATATGTGGGGAGTGTAGTGATATGTGGGCGCTGTAGGGATATGTGGGCGCTGTAGTGATATGTGGGTGCTGTAGGGATATGTGGGGGCTGTAGTGATATGTAAGGGCTGTAGGGATATGTGGGGGCTGTAGTGATATGTGGCGGCTGTAGTGATATGTGGCGGCTGTAGTGATATGTGGAGGCTGTAGTGATATGTGGGCGCTGAAGTGATATGTGGGCTCAGTAGTGATATGTGGGCGCTGTAGTGTTTGTGGGCGCGGGATATGTGGGCGCAGTAGTGATATGTGGGCGCTGTAGTGATATGTAAGCGCTGTAGTGATATGTGGGGGCTGTAGTGATATGTGGAGGCTGTAGTGATATGTGGGCGCTGTAGTGATATGTAAGCGCTGTAGTGATATGTGGGCGCTGTAGGGATATGTGGGGGCTGTAGTGATATGTGGGGGGCTGTAGTGATATGTGGGGGCTGTAGTGATATGTGGGGGCTGTAGTGATATGTGGAGGCTGTAGTGATATGTGGGGGCTGTAGTGATATGTGGAGGCTGTAGTGATATGTGGGGGCTGTAGTGATATGTAAGCGCTGTAGTGATATGTGGGGGCTGTAGTGATATGTAAGCGCTGTAGTGATATGTGGCGGCTGTAGGGATATGTAAGCGCTGTAGTGATATGTGGCGGCTGTAGTGATATGTGGCGGCTGTAGTGATATGTGGGCGCTGTAGTGATATGTGGGGGCTGTAGTGATATGTGGGCGCTGTAGGGATATGTGGGTGCTGTAGTGATATGTAAGGGCTGTAGGGATATGTGGGGGGCTGTAGTGATATGTGGCGGCTGTAGTGATATGTGGGCGCTGTAGTGATATGTGGCGGCTGTAGTGATATGTGGGCGCTATAGTGATATGTGGGCGCTGTAGTGATATGTGGGCGCTGTAGGGATATGTGGGCGCTGTAGGGATATGTGGGGGCTGTAGTGATATGTAAGGGCTGTAGTGATATGTGGTGGCTGTAGTGATATGTGGGGGCTGTAGTGATATGTGGCGGCTGTAGTGATATGTGGGGAGTGTAGTGATATGTGGGCGCTGTAGGGATATGTGGCGGCTGTAGTGATATGTAAGGGCTGTAGGGATATGTGGGGGCTGTAGGGATATGTGGGGGCTGTAGGGATATGTGGGGGCTGTAGGGATATGTGGGGGCTGTAGTGATATGTGGGGGCTGTAGTGATATGTGGGGGCTGTAGTGATATGTGGGGGCTGTAGTGATATGTGGGCGCAGTAGTGATATGTGGGGGCTGTAGTGATATGTAAGCGCTGTAGTGATATGTTGGGGCTGTAGTGATATGTGGGCGCTGTAGTGATATGTGGGCGCAGTAGTGATATGTGGGCGCTGTAGTGATATGTAAGCGCTGTAGTGATATGTGGCGGCTGTAGTGATATGTGGGGGCTGTAGTGATATGTGGAGGCTGTAGTGATATGTGGGCGCTGTAGTGATATGTGGGCGCTGTAGGGATATGTGGGGGCTGTAGTGATATGTGGGGGCTGTAGTGATATGTGGGGGCTGTAGTGATATGTGGCGGCTGTAGTGATATGTGGGGGCTGTAGTGATATGTGGAGGCTGTAGTGATATGTGGGGGCTGTAGTGATATGTGGGCGCAGTAGTGATATGTGGGGGCTGTAGTGATATGTGGGCGCTGTAGTGATATGTGGGGGCTGTAGGGATATGTAAGCGCTGTAGTGATATGTGGGGGCTGTAGTGATATGTAAGCGCTGTAGTGATATGTGGGTGCTGTAGGGATATGTGGCGGTGTGTGATGCGGGCGCTGTAGTGATATGTGGGGGGCTGTAGGGATATGTGGGCGCTGTAGTGATATGTGGGTGCTGTAGGGATATGTGGCGGCTGTAGTGATATGTGGGCGCTGTAGTGATATGTGGGCGCTGTAGTGATATGTGGGGGGCTGTAGTGATATGTGGGCGCTGTAGGGATATGTAGGCGCTGTAGTGATATGTGGGGGCTGTAGTGATATGTGGGCGCTGTAGTGATATGTGGGGGGCTGTAGTGATATGTGGGCGCTGTAGTAATATGTGGGCGCTGTAGTGATATGTGGGGGCTGTAGTGATATGTGGGCGCTGTAGTGATATGTGGGTGCTGTAGGGATATGTGGCGGCTGTAGTGATATGTGGGCGCTGTAGTGATATGTGGGCGCAGTAGTGATATGTGGGGGCTGTAGTGATATGTAGGCGATGTAGTGATATGTGGGGGGTGTAGTGATATGTAAGCGCTGTAGTGATATGTGGCGGCTGTAGTGATATGTGGGGGCTGTAGTGATATGTGGAGGCTGTAGTGATATGTGGGGCTGTGGCTTGTGGGGGCGTAGTGATATGTGGGGGCTGTAGTGATATGTGGGCGCTGTAGGGATATGTGGGGGCTGTAGTGATATGTGGGGGCTGTAGTGATATGTGGCGGCTGTAGTGATATGTGGGGGGCTGTAGTGATATGTGGAGGCTGTAGTGATATGTGGGGGCTGTAGTGATATGTGGGCGCTGTAGTGATATGTGGGGGGCTGTAGTGATATGTGGGGGCTGTAGTGATATGTGGGGGCTGTAGGGATATGTGGGGGGCTGTAGTGATATGTGGGGGCTGTAGTGATATGTGGGGGCTGTAGTGATATGTGGGGGGCTGTAGTGATATGTGGGGGGCTGTAGTGATATGTGGGGGACTGTAGTGATATGTGGGGGCTGTAGTGATATGTGGGGGGCTGTAGTGATATGTGGGGGGCTGTAGTGATATGTGGGGGGCTGTAGTGATATGTGGGGGACTGTAGTGATATGTGGGGGCTGTAGTGATATGTGGGGGGCTGTAGTGATATGTGGGGGGCTGTAGTGATATGTGGGGGCTGTAGTGATATGTGGGGGGCTGTAGTGATATGTGGGGGCTGTAGTGATATGTGGGGGGGGCTGTGTGGGGGGGGCTGTAGTGATATGTGGGGGGCTGTAGTGATATGTGGGCGCTGTAGGGATATGTGGGGGCTGTAGGGATATGTGGGGGGCTGTAGTGATATGTGGGGGCTGTAGTGATATGTGGGCGCTGTAGGGATATGTGGGGGGCTGTAGTGATATGTGGGGGCTGTAGTGATATGTGGGGGGCTGTAGTGATATGTGGGGGCTGTAGTGATATGTGGGGGCTGTAGTGATATGTGGGGGGCTGTAGTGATATGTGGGGGCTGTAGTGATATGTGGGGGGCTGTAGTGATATGTGGGGGGCTGTAGTGATATGTGGGGGCTGTAGTGATATGTGGGGGGCTGTAGTGATATGTGGGGGCTGTAGTGATATGTGGGGGGCTGTAGTGATATGTGGGCACTTTAATGATATTCTCTTTATCTGTCCCAACGTGTTTCATCCTTAATCACAAGGACTTGGGAAGACAATGAGAGGCGGCACAAATAGCTCAAGGTGTACAGTGCCTTGTGAAAGTATTTGGCCCCCTTGAACTTTTCAACCTTTTGCCACATTTCAGGCTTCAAACATAAGGATATAAAATTTTAATTTTTTGGTGAAGAATCAACAACAAGTGGGACACAATCGTGAAGTGGAACGAAATTTATTGGATATTTTAAATTTTTGTAAAAAATAAAAAACTGAAAAGTGGGGCGTGCCAAATTATTTGGCCCCCTTAAGTTAATACTTTGTAGCGCCACCTTTTGCTGCGATTACAGCTGCAAGTCGCTTGGGGTTTGTCTCTATCAGTTTTGCACATGGAGAGACTGAAATTCTTGCCCATTCTTCCTTGGAAAACAGCTGGCGGCTCAGTGAGGTTGGATGGAGAGCGTTTGTGAACAGCAGTTTTCAGCTCTTTCCACAGATTCTCGATTGGATTCAGGTCTGGACTTTGACTTGGCCATTCTAACACCTGGATACGTTTATTTGTGAACCATTCCATTGTAGATTTGGCTTTATGTTTGGGATCATTGTCTTGTTGGAAGATAAATCTCCGTCCCAGTCTCAGGTCTTTTGCAGACTCCAACAGGTTTTCTTCCAGAATGGTCCTGTATTTGGCTCCATCCATCTTCCCATCAATTTTAACCATCTTCCCTGTCCCTGCTGAAGAAAAGCAGGCTCAAACCATGATGCTGCCCCCACCATGTGTGACAGTGGGGATGGTGTGTTCAGGGGGATGAGCTGTGTTGCTTTTACGCCAAACGTATCGATTTTGGTTCCATCTGAGCAGAGCACCTTCTCCCACATGTTTGGTGTCTCCCAGGTGACTTTTTCTGGATATCTTTGAGAAATGGCTTTCTTCTTGCCACTCTTCCATACAGGCCAGATTTGTGCAGTGTACGACTGATTGTTGTCCTATGGACAGACTCTCCCCACCTCAGCTGTAGATCTCTGCAGTTCATCCAGAGTGATCATGGGCCTCTTGGCTGCATCTCTGATCAGTCTTCTCCTTGTTGAGATGAAAGTTTAGAGGGACGGCCGGGTCTTGGTAGATTTGCAGTGGTCTGATACTCCTTCCATTTCAATATGATCGCTTGCACAGTGCTCCTTGGGATGTTTAAAGTTTGGGAAATCTTTTTGTATCCAAATCCGGCTTTAAACTTCTCCACAACAGTATCACGGACCTGCCTGGTGTGTTCCTTGGTCTTCATGATGCTCTCTGCGCATTAAACAGAACCCTGAGCTTATCACAGAGCAGGTGCATTTATACGGAGACTTGTACACACAGGTGGATTATATTTATCATCATCAGTCATTTAGGACAACATTGGATCATTCAGAGATCCTCACTGAACTTCTGGAGTGAGTTTGCTGCACTGAAAGTAAAGGGGCCGAATAATATTGCACGCCCCACTTTTCAGTTTTTTATTTTTTACAAAAGTTTAAAATAACCAATAAATTTCGTTCCACTTCACAGTTGTGTCCCACTTGTTGTTGATTCTTCACCAAAAAATTAAAATTTTATATCTTTATGTCTGAAGCCTGAAATGTGGCAAAAGGTTGAAAAGTTCAAGGGGCCGAATACTTTCGCAAGGCACTGTATATACAATAATCAGCGTGGAACAGAAAGCAAACTGAAAACAGATGTAAAGTGCGCCCCTACAAGATACAAGATATATGTGCGCCTATACAAAAGCCTGAGGCCTATTTGTGAGGCTCTCATGGATATGGCTCAGACACCTCCACACAGTAGATATACCTACTATATAAGGCATAAGGTAGAGACTCCATTGTGGAGTTCTACATGTGATTTTAATGGACCGCCTGGTCGTTAGGAGCGCCCCCCTCCTCTTCTCATTGGTGGCGGTGTTTACACTCCTATCAGCAGAGGGGCGTGATTACCATCCATCCATGTTATCATGGGTCCGCCCCTCTCCACCAAATATCACTCAGTGACACGCCCAGTCCTTGGCCATGTCACTGATGGTGCGCCATACACATAGTATCATATAGACACTGGCTGGCGGTGTTATGTTAGCTTTATATGGCAGTATTATGTGACTCTGTTTGGCGGTATTATATTTGCACTACAGTGCAGTATTACATGCGCAGTATGGTACCGTTATCAGCATACTTGGCAGTGCTATTTTCACCTTCTTCACATATTCTAGGGGCGGTGTCACAGGGACACGACTACGGGCAGGCAGAATACACAGAGTAACAGAATTTGGGGCCATATGGGACAATATGGAGGCTCTGGCATCAGTGAGTGCCTCCGGCTGGCAGGATGATGTACAAGGATTGGTGCGCCACCGTCAAGGAGTGTTTAACTCTTAGTGCCACCTACGAGAACTCTGCTGGTTTTCGAGATTAACCCACACAGTGCCAACCTGAGGGGGAGGGGCTGATTAGTGCAGGCTCAGAATGACAGGCACAGTTAACGGGTCACATATACAGAGCAGACAGATGGATGGTGCTCAGTGACAATGCGCCACACTCCATCATCTCCTCTCCCTGCTCCAGCGCCCCCGAATCACCCGCAACACTCTCCATATGGCAGCAAAACAAGGAGAAAGTCAGTAGTTTAAGAGAACATTATCTGTGCTGTTACATAGGACTGCCGGTGACATCTATCATATTATCTGTACTCAGAGAGTTATCACTGTGTGTTATATATGGTGTTACATAGGACTGCAGGTGACATCTACTACATTATCTGTACTCAGAGAGTTATCACTGTGTGTATCTGTGGTGTTACATAGGACTGCAGGTGACATCTACTACATTATCTGTACTCAGAGAGTTATCACTGTGTTATCTGTGGTGTTACATAGGACTGCAGGTGACATCTACTACATTATCTGTACTCAGAGAGTTATCACTGTGTTATCTGTGGTGTTACATAGGACTGCAGGTGACATCTACTACATTATCTGTACTCAGAGAGTTATCACTGTGTTATCTGTGGTGTTACATAGGACTGCAGGTGACATCTACTACATTATCTGTACTCAGAGAGTTATCACTGTGTTATCTGTGGTGTTACATAGGACTGCAGGTGACACCTACTACATTATCTGTACTCAGAGAGTTATCACTGTGTTATCTGTGGTGTTACATAGGACTGCAGGTGACACCTACTACATTACCTGTACTCAGAGAGTTATCGCTGTGTTATCTGTGGTGTTACATAGGACTGCAGGTGACATCTACTACATTATCTGTACTCAGAGAGTTATCACTGTGTTATCTGTGGTGTTACATAGGACTGCAGGTGACATCTACTACATTATCTGTACTCAGAGAGTTATCACTGTGTTATCTGTGGTGTTACATAGGACTGCAGGTGACACCTACTACATTATCTGTACTCAGAGAGTTATCACTGTGTTATCTGTGGTGTTACATAGGACTGCAGGTGACATCTACTACATTATCTGTACTCAGAGAGTTATCACTGTGTTATCTGTGGTGTTACATAGGACTGCAGGTGACACCTACTACATTATCTGTACTCAGAGAGTTATCACTGTGTTATCTGTGGTGTTACATAGGACTGCAGGTGACATCTACTACATTATCTGTACTCAGAGAGTTATCACTGTGTTATCTGTGGTGTTACATAGGACTGCAGGTGACACCTACTACATTATCTGTACTCAGAGAGTTATCACTGTGTTATCTGTGGTGTTACATAGGACTGCAGGTGACATCTACTACATTATCTGTACTCAGAGAGTTATCACTGTGTTATCTGTGGTGTTACATAGGACTGCAGGTGACATCTACTACATTACCTGTACTCAGAGAGTTATCACTGTGTTATCTGTGGTGTTACATAGGACTGCAGGTGACATCTACTACATTATCTGTACTCAGAGAGTTATCACTGTGTTATCTGTGGTGTTACATAGGACTGCAGGTGACATCTACTACATTATCTGTACTCAGAGAGTTATCACTGTGTTATCTGTGGTGTTACATAGGACTGCAGGTGACATCTACTACATTATCTGTACTCAGAGAGTTATCACTGTGTTATCTGTGGTGTTACATAGGACTGCAGGTGACATCTACTACATTATCTGTACTCAGAGAGTTATCACTGTGTTATCTGTGGTGTTACATAGGACTGCTTTAGTGCACCTCCAGCCTCTGATCCCCTGTATACGCTGTTGCTGATATATTTTTGTCTCCCTTTTTGATGTCAGATCCTCCATATTATTTATACACTTTCTCCATGGTATGTTGGGGGAGGGGACATGGTGGTGTCAGGAGCTGTATAGATAATATTACTGTACAGATAATAGCGCCATGTGTGGGAAGTCTAATATTACTTCAGAGTAACTACATAATAGCGCCATATAGTACCTGTATATACCGCCACACAACGCCCACATAATAACACCATACATTGGAAGTATATTGTACTCCAGACTTCATAAAACCTATCAGTACCTCGCAGCGCCCACATAACACCGCCACACAGCGCACATAGTGTACACGGGGCAGATTTATCACCATGTCTAAAAGAAATCCTGACGTTGTTGCCCATAGCACCCAATCACAGCACAGCTTTCATTTTGTGTTTTGCCTTTGAAAAGTGAAAGTTGTGCTGTGATTGGTTGCTATGGGCAACAGAAAAGGGAAAGTTGGGCTGTGATTGGTTGCTATGGGCAACAAAGACAGGTTTTCTTTTAGACATGATGATAAATCTCTCCCCAGACAATCAAATTAACTTGGGGGGGGGGGGTCTGCTATTCCTGGTGGAGTTGCCCTTTAAGAGTTCAGTCTTTTCGGCGCTCCTCTCATTTGCATCTCATTACGTGGAGCAGCCGGTCGCACGTCACCGATATTTTGCGTTGTGATTAATTCACATCCACTCAAGTGATTTGGAAATTGCTGACGCCGGGAGTCGATGGCGGTTTTGTGTATTCCCAGTCCCGTACGCTGTGATGGACGGCTTGGCGGTTTCTCAGTCATTTCGCCCCCATTGTGCTGCTGACTATAACCCAACATCTAACCCTTAAAGATCATCTAAATCTTGGTTAGTTCTGGGAAAGCTGGGTGATGTCTTATTTTCACTTTCCGCAGGGGCTGTCAGAACAGTTACCTGTATCATCTATGGGATACATTCACCATCTCTCCAGACTTTGCCCTTGCAGGGATCTACAGTTTCCATTGGGATAAGCGACGCTGGAGACGTCTGACGGCCACTTATCCCCCCCAGACATGGCGCTCAGCCAAGCAGAACAGACACAGTAATAAGGAGTCAGGAAGGATGGCTGTCAGCCGGATGATGGGTGTATTATGTCCACGGGCAATGGACGATACAGCAGACATATTAATGGTGGCCATGTATATGTATAAGTGCAGAGTGCTGCCTCAGCAGGTGACAACATGGTAGCCGTAAGTCAGCGTGCTACAAAACCCTCAACTACATTAAAGCAGATTTACTACATCTGTCACAGTGACGCCCACCGACAGCTATGGCGCACATGAGACTCTGCTGCGTTTTTTTGAGCACGACATAGTTGTGCCCCTGCATGAAGAACATCTACCCCATTGTAATAAATAGGCATCTGTCCCTTTAAGAATAATATAAGTAAATGTATGAGTCAGCTTGGAGCACGATCTGTAAAGATGGAGGTTGTCAGGACGCAGTGATTTGCACAAGGTCACTTATCCCCCGGTAGGTGTTCTCCTCTCCCCCATGCAGCGCGGTCATTTCCTTGTGTATCCGTCCATAATAATTTGTTGCATTATACCGCCGGCTGTCACTCAGCAACACAACAACATCAGCAATTCTACCGCAATAACCCTGCTGGTGAAAATAACTGCACAATGTCCTAGGCCCACCAACCCCCAGACCCAGAGAATAGAATAGTCAGCCTCTCCTGACATGGGTGATAACAGATAGTAATAGATTGTAGTCACCTGTCCTACAGTCGGCCTCTCCCCTCCTGACATGGCTGATAACAGATAGTAATAGATTGTAGTCACCTGTCCTACAGTCGTCCTCTCCTCTCCTGACACAGCTGATAACAGATAGTAATAGATTGTATTCCCCTGTCCTACAGTCGGCCTCTCCCCTCCTGACATGGCTGATAACAGATAGTAATAGATTGTAGTCACCTGTCCTACAGTCGTCCTCTCCTCTCCTGACACAGCTGATAACAGATAGTAATAGATTGTATTCCCCTGTCCTACAGTTGGCCTCTCCCCTCCTGACATGGCTGATAACAGATAGTAATAGATTGTAGTCACCTGTCCTACAGTCGTCCTCTCCTCTCCTGACATGGCTGATAACAGATAGTAATAGATTGTATTCCCCTGTCCTACAGTCGGCCTCTCCCCTCCTGACATGGCTGATAACAGATAGTAATAGATTGTATTCCCCTGTCCTACAGTCGGCCTCTCCCTCCTGACATGGCTGATAACAGATAGTAATAGATTGTATTCCCCTGTCCTACAGTCGGCCTCTCCCCTCCTGACCTGGCCCCGTCCCCCCCCCCCCCCCCCCCCCCCCCCTGCATGGCTGATAACAGATAGTAATAGATTGTATTCCCCTGTCCTACAGTCGGCCTCTCCCCTCCTGACATGGCTGATAACAGATAGTAATAGATTGTATTCCCCTGTCCTACAGTCGGCCTCTCCCTCCTGACGTGGCTGATAACAGATAGTAATAGATTGTATTCCCCTGTCCTACAGTCGGCCTCTCCCCTCCTGACATGGCTGATAACAGATAGTAATAGATTGTATTCCCCTGTCCTACAGTCGGCCTCTCCCTCCTGACATGGCTGATAACAGATAGTAATAGATTGTATTCCCCTGTCCTACAGTCGGCCTCTCCCCTCCTGCTGGCTGATAACAGATAGTAATAGATTGTATTCCCCTGTCCTACAGTCGGCCTCTCCCCTCCTGACATGGCTGATAACAGATAGTAATAGATTGTATTCCCCTGTCCTACAGTCGGCCTCTCCTCTCCTGACATGGCTGATAACAGATAGTAATAGATTGTATTCCCCTGTCCTACAGTCGGCCTCTCCTGACATGGCTGATAACAGATAGTAATAGATTGTATTCCCCTGTCCTACAGTCGGCCTCTCCCCTCCTGACATGGCTGATAACAGATAGTAATAGATTGTATTCCCCTGTCCTACAGTCGGCCTCTCCCTCCTGACGTGGCTGATAACAGATAGTAATAGATTGTATTCCCCTGTCCTACAGTCGGCCTCTCCCCTCCTGACATGGCTGATAACAGATAGTAATAGATTGTATTCCCCTGTCCTACAGTCGGCCTCTCCTCTCCTGACATGGCTGATAACAGATAGTAATAGATTGTATTCCCCTGTCCTACAGTCGGCCTCTCCCCTACTGACATGGCTGATAACAGATAGTAATAGATTGTATTCCCCTGTCCTACAGTCGGCCTCTCCCCTCCTGACATGGCTGATAACAGATAGTAATAGATTGTATTCCCCTGTCCTACAGTCGGCCTCTCCTCTCCTGACGTGGCTGATAACAGATAGTAATAGATTGTATTCCCCTGTCCTACAGTCGGCCTCTCCCCTCCTGACATGGCTGATAACAGATAGTAATAGATTGTATTCCCCTGTCCTACAGTCGGCCTCTCCCCTCCTGACATGGCTGATAACAGAGAGCAGTACATTGTTATCACTTACCTAGACACACCAGCCTCAGGGGTCCTCATTTAGATATTGTTCTGGGGCTCGCGCTGACTCCAGGATGAGGCTTGTCAGGTGGATTGGTTCCTTCGCCATGTTCTGTACATCATATAGCGGAGCTGCAGGTGTCGGTAGATTACTGGGGATGTTGAAAAACAAACCACTCCAGTAATGAAATCTCTTCATTATAGTAATTACATCACTGCAGAGAGAGAGAGAGAGAGAGAGAAAGCATCAAAGCTACAGGAGACGGGGGGAATGGATGGAGACGTCACTGCACCCCAAAATAGAGGCCGCTGCAGCGGCAACCAGGTTAATGAGGCAAAAAGAAAATGGAGGCAAGTTTAGAAAGTGACAGACTGACACTGGGGGTACCGGAAAATGACAGGCTGACACTTGGGGTACAGGATAATGACAGGCTGACACTGGGGGTACAGGATAATGACAGGCTGACACTGGGGGTACAGGATAATGACAGGCTGACACTGGGGGTACAGGATAATGACAGGCTGACACTGGGGGTACAGGATAATGACAGGCTGACACTCGGGGGACAGGACAATGACAGGCTGACACTCGGGGTACAGGACAATGACAGGCTGACACTCGTGGTACAGGATAATGACAGGCTGACACTCGGGGTACGGGACAATGACAGGCTGACACTGGGGGTACGGGATAATGCCAGGCTGACACTGGGGGTACGGGATAATGACAGGCTGATACTCGGGGGTACGGGACAATGACAGGCTGACACTGGGGGTACGGGATAATGACAGGCTGACACTGGGGGTACGGGATAATGACAGGCTGACACTGGGGGTACCGGATAATGACAGGCTGACACTGGGGGTACAGGATAATGACAGGCTGACACTGGGGGTACAGGATAATGACAGGCTGACACTGGGGGTACAGGATAATGACAGGCTGACACTGGGGGTACAGGATAATGACAGGCTGACACTGGGGGTACAGGATAATGACAGGCTGACACTGGGGGTACAGGATAATGACAGGCTGACACTGGGGGTACAGGATAATGACAGGCTGACACTGGGGTACAGGACAATGACAGGCTGACACTGGGGGTACAGGACAATGACAGGCTGACACTCGTGGTACAGGATAATGACAGGCTGACACTCGGGGTACGGGACAATGACAGGCTGACACTGGGGGTACGGGATAATGCCAGGCTGACACTGGGGTACGGGATAATGACAGGCTGATACTCGGGGGTCGGGACAATGACAGGCTGACACTGGGGGTACGGGATAATGACAGGCTGACACTGGGGGTACGGGATAATGACAGGCTGACACTGGGGGTACGGGATAATGACAGGCTGACACTGGGGGTACAGGATAATGACAGGCTGACACTGGGGGTACAGGATAATGACAGGCTGACACTGGGGGTACAGGATAATGACAGGCTGACACTCGGGGTACAGGATAATGACAGGCTGACACTCGGGGTACAGGATAATGACAGGCTGACACTGGGGGTACAGGATAATGACAGGCTGACACTGGGGGTACAGGATAATGGCAGGCTGACACTCGGGGGTACAGGATAATGACAGGCTGACACTGGGGGTACAGGATAATGACAGGCTGATACTCGGGGTACAGGATAATGACAGGCTGACACTGGGGGTACAGGATAATGACAGGCTGACACTGGGGGTACAGGATAATGACAGGCTGACACTGGGGGTACGGGATAATGACAGGCTGACACTGGGGGTACGGGATAATGACAGGCTGACACTGGGGGTACGGGATAATGACAGGCTGACACTCGGGGTACAGGATAATGACAGGCTGACACTGGGGGTACAGGATAATGACAGGCTGACACTCGGGGTACGGGATAATGACAGGCTGACACTGGGGGTACGGGATAATGACAGGCCGACACTGGGGGTACGGGATAATGACAGGCCGACACTGGGGGTACGGGATAATGACAGGCTGACACTGGGGGTACGGGATAATGACAGGCTGACACTCGGGGTACGGGATAATGACAGGCTGACACTGGGGGTACAGGATAATGACAGGCTGACACTGGGGGTACAGGATAGTGACAGGCTGACACTCGGGGGTACAGGATAATGACAGGCTGACACTGGGGGTACAGGATAATGACAGGCTGACACTTGGGGTACAGGATAATGACAGGCTGACACTGGGGGTACGGGATAATGACAGGCTGACACTGGGGGTACGGGATAATGACAGGCTGACACTGGGGGTACGGGATAATGACAGGCTGACACTTGGGGTACGGGATAATGACAGGCTGACACTGGGGGTACGGGATAATGACAGGCTGACACTGGGGGTACAGGATAATGACAGGCTGACACTTGGGGTACAGGATAATGACAGGCTGACACTGGGGGTACAGGATAATGACAGGCTGACACTGGGGGTACAGGATAATGACAGGCTGACCCTGGGGGTACAGGATAATGACAGGCTGACACTGGGGGTACAGGATAATGACAGGCTGATACTGGGGGTACAGGATAATGACAGGCTGACACTGGGGGTACAGGATAATGACAGGCTGACACTGGGGGTACAGGATATTGACTGGCTGACACTGGGGGTACAGGATAATGACAGGCTGACACTCGGGGTACAGGATAATGACAGGCTGACACTGGGGGTACGGGATAATGACAGGCTGACACTGGGGGTACAGGATAATGACAGGCTGACACTGGGGGTACAGGATAATGACAGGCTGACACTGGGGGTACAGGATAATGAAAGGCTGACGCTGGGGGTACAGGATAATGACAGGCTGACACTCGGGGTACAGGATAATGACAGGCTGACACTGGGGGTACAGGATAATGACAGGCTGATACTCGGGGTACAGGATAATGACAGGCTGATACTGGGGGTACAGGATAATGACAGGCTGACACTCGGGGTACAGGATAATGACAGGCTGACATTGGGGGTACAGGATAATGACAGGCTCATACTCGGGGTACAGGGTAATGACAGGCTGATACTGGGGGTACAGGATAATGACAGGCTGATACTGGGGGTACAGGATAATGACAGGCTGATACTGGGGGTACAGGATAATGACAGGCTGACACTGGGGGTACAGGATAATGACAGGCTGACACTGGGGGTACAGGATAATGACAGGCTGACACTGGGGGTACAGGATAATGACAGGCTGACACTGGGGGTACAGGATAATGACAGGCTGACACTCGGGGTACAGGATAATGACAGGCTGACACTGGGGGTACAGGATAATGACAGGCTGACACTCGGGGTACAGGATAATGACAGGCTGACATTGGAGGTACAGAAGAGCCGCTATCATTTTTTATAATTTGGACTCCCCTCCCCCTTTTCTCTCCTCCGTTCAGTCTTAAAGGGTAACTCCACCCAGACTCCGTCCTCTCATTCGATTCTTTGGTCATCTCTAGAATTCTCCATTTTTCCGGATTTCTTAGATTCGCCGTGGTTCAGTCATTCTTTATTACCAGTTTTTATTATGGGGGGCTGTGACAACTGGGAGGAATCGCGGTGATCATGTGACCACCCTTATATATCAGAATAGCGCTCTTCTCATTAGCCATTGCTCGGCCCGCTGTCCGGTCGGATACCTGGGATACACCGTATCTCTCATCAGGCGGATCTATGGATAGAGTTCCCTCCTGTCAGCCACAGACGTCTGGAAGGATAGATGGGGGGAGGGGAGGGGGGATTTGCGCAGAGACATCAGCGGCCGCATGTAGATTTGTTATGTAGCGGGAAGGTAACGATATCGGATGAAGAGACGGCAGCACTGACAGCTCAGCAGCAGGCGGTGACAACTCCCCGACTAATGAAACATGTCACATGGAGACATATGGCGCCTGCATAACCCCTACGCCAGCCATGTTTTTGTTTTTAGGAAACAAGCCCCCCACCCTCCCATCTGACAGCTCCAACTTCTCCAGGAGAACCCCGCGGGGACAGATCCTCCAAAACACAAAACCTCCTGCCGAGTCTCAGATGTCTCTCGCTTCCTCAAGGAACTATTCATCCCTAGAAAAGTGACTTCTCCCATATGGATGCCACATAGCAGAGCTCCAGAGGGCGGGGCTCTGACAACCTGCCATGTATGTGGTTGTCAGAGAGTTTGGAGATTTTCAAGAGGTGATCAAAGATGTCCTCAAATCATGGAGGTGATGTAGGTCTAAAGTGGAATAAACAGGAATCAATGTGGAGCTCCCCTTTAAGCATCATATTCTAGGGCAGGGTCTACTACTTTCTAGTATTGGGGAACCCCTAAGGAAACGAAGTCTGTCTTCAGGAACCCCAAATAAGAAAATCTGTATAAATCACTGAAAGTCAGACCCTAAACTACTAAATTAATTCAGTCTCCTGATGTTAGAACCCAAAAATAATCCAGGCCCCAAACCAGACACCCAAATCAGTGCCAAGACCAGACCCCTAAATCAGACCCAAGACCAGACCCCTAAATCAGACCCAAGACCAGACCCCTATATCAGACCCAAGACCGGACCCCCAAATCAGACCCAAGACCGGACCCCCAAATCAGTGCCAAGACCAGACCCCTAAATCAGACCCAAGACCAGACCCCTAAATCAGACCCAAGACCAGACCCCAAAGACCCCAGCGACCCCTAAATCAGACCCAACCGGCCCCCGCAGCCAGACCAGCCCCTAAATCAGACCCAAGACCAGACCCCTAAATCAGACCCAAGACCAGACCCCTAAATCAGACCCAAGACCAGACCCTTAAATCAGTGCCAAAGATCAGACCCAAGACCAGACCTCAAAATCAGTGACAAGACCAGTCCCCCAAATGAGACCCAAGACAAGACCCTTAAATCAGACCCCAGACCTCCAAATCAGACTCAGGACCAGACCTCCAAATCAGTGCCAAGACCAAACCCTTAAATCAGTGCCAAAGATCAGACCTAAGACCGGACCTCAAAATGAGTGCCAAGACCGGACCCCCAAATCAGACCCCCAATTCAGTGCCAAGACCAAACCCCAAAATCACACCCAAGACCGGACCTCAAAATCAGTGCCAAGACCAGACCCTTAAATCAGACCCAAAACCAAACCCCTAAATTGGTTCCAAGCAAGACCCCTAAACTGCAGATTTAATTCAGAGCCGAGACTAAAATCTCCAAATCCAAATAAAGACCAGACCCCGTAATTAGTTCAGACCCCTATGGAGCCCCCAGACGGCACTGGGTCACTTACCTCGGGTCACTCTCTGACCCCTGCCTCGCACTCCTATGCTGACTTGAGACCTTTCTGTCGCTCCAGACCCCCGATCACTGTACAGAACTGTTTTAAGCACACGATGACATCATCAGTCCTATTACTGAACCATTTCACTAACGCTGCGCTGACTAGGCGACACTTCACTTTGGACAGTTGCCTAGCAACCAGCACCCCTGCCAGTGGGTGACAACACTGAGAAATGTGGAGGTGTCACTGACTATGGAGCGGGGGGAGGGGCCGTATACAATCCCAGCTCTGCTATGTCCTGCACGGGTGACGCGCGCCGTTTGTAAACCTAATACACATAAGTTAGATTAGCGCCGTTACCTGGGGCAGATTCAAAATGGCGCACTTTTCGCCAACTGTCCGTAACTTAGCGGCATCAACCCTGCCGTCACGTGATGTCAGTTCTGTGACATAGTCCTAAAAACCGATAATATTCTCGTCATCCGCCGCACTGAGACCCCTCCCCCCGATAGACACAGAAGAAGAGATAAATAATGAAATCCTGGGTGACAGCTCGGAATAGAACGCAGTGATAACTATTAATACGTTCCGGGATCTCGTCTGGTGCGGCCTCCCCGGGGGCACATACTTAATGCTTTATAAGTTGTTGTAACTTCAGGGCACAGCGTTCCTAGGCGGCGAGTCCCCGCAGATCGCATTATTGTGCCGCTCAGCAGAATCCGCTCAATTTTGGTACAGAGAAAAACTCATAAAAATCAGAGCAGAATCGCAGCGCCTGCGGTCGTATCGTACGCACACGAAATATTAAGGCAGAGGAGAGCGCCTCCTGCCTGAGCGTCACATGAGAGACCTGGAGATGGCGCCCTCCGTGATTATATGGCTGAGCAGCCTATCAGCAGATCCCGCACTGTGATGACATCAGCAACATCTTGGAAACAATGTAACAAGATACAAGCATATTGGCTCTGAATTGTCACATGACCACAGGGTTACAGATTTGGTGATGCACCAAACAGGATCTATGCCATAAAAAAACGCCCCTCCATTGGCCTCCACCCCAGGTCGTCGTAGTCTGACCCGCCTCCTTGAGGCTGGGGCAGATCATCTTCTAATGCAGGTCATACAATAGCAGTTGCAGAGACATTGTTTGGCCCCGGGCCCTTCGCCCCTAAGTTGCAGATATAGACCAAAAGAAAGTCCTGCGTCTTCTTAGGGACCGCCCCTGCAGATCCGGCCCCTTGCTTCATGTGACCATTGCATGTGTGTTCCCACTCCCTGCTGGTTCAGTGTCTGCTGTAGTACATTATAAGTCATTGGGGGGGTGACTGCCAGCTTTGGATGTGACTAGAGTATGATGGGCAGTCGGAGCTCTTGACTAAGCTGTTCTCTTTCTCTTGCAGAGGACCAGCTGTGGTTACATCCTGTGCACCGTGCTGCTGTCCGTGGCCGTCCTGCTGGCTGTCACCGTCACCGGAGCTGTCCTGTTCATGAACCATTACCACGCCCCGTCCACCGAGCCCCCGCCAGTCATCACCACCAACATGGAAGATCCCAACGCGCTGGTCACCATTGAGAGGGCAGATAGCTCCCACATCAATATATTCATCGACCCCAATTGCCCCGACCCGTTGCCGCGCCTGGATGGCTTACAGTCCTCCCTGATGTCCGCACTGGGCGACCACGACTTAGAGATGAAAGCTGCGGTGGGCAAGGAGCGGGCACTGCTGGCGGGACTGGCCGACCAAGTGTCACAGATGGTATCGCAGGTATCCCGGCAGCGAGCAGACTGGGAGAGCCTGCGGAAAGGGCAGAACGGACTGGTGTCTGAGCTGGGGGCGCTGCAGAGCGAGCAGGGGAGACTCATACAGGTAATACCCCATTGGTGGGCGGCAACAATATGGCCACCCACAGATCCTTTAAGGATCACCCAGTTTCCTACACAGTCCACAGTACTGCTGCACAACTATACAGATATGCCATTCAGGAAACAAGGAAAGTGGGGTGACAACCCTATTGGAAGCTGTAACCCAACTTTCCAGATAAAAGAGGTGTGGGCGGGTTAGGATCCTCTTTAATTGAAATAACTGGAAATGGAAGTGCAGCGTGCGCAGGAAATTGCGTCCTCCATAATCAGTCTGTTACTGGTCATAGAATCTGTTCTGATAAACTCACAAAAAGTTTTCACTTCTATTTTTGTGAATAATCTCAATAATAAATTCATTTAAAGGGACCTTTCACCAATTCCAGATATTTTCATCAGTTCAGAGATTTCTCTCCACTAACTCTGGCGCAGTTGGAATTTTCTCTCCATCCCTCACCATTCCTGAGTAATGAGTCCAGTTAGTTATGGGTGGTGTCAGGCAAGGGGGCGTGACTCAGAGCTTCAATCAGAGGTAGACACTGTCAGAACCACGCCCCCTCACCTGTTTCTGCCTGACACCACCCAAAACTAACTGCACTGACTGCTCAGGAACGCTGGGCTCTAGAGAAAAAATTCCAACTGCGCCAGAATTGTTGTAGGAGCGGCTATTAACAAATGTAAAGAAGTGGACGTGGTCCACTTGGTTGTCAGAGTCCCTTTAAGTGACTAAAATTCCTATTGATGTTCTCCAGAGCGCATGACACGTGCAGAGCTCCCTGGCGCCGCTTCATGCTGAACACATGGCGATGCTGGCTCACTGCACACGCACAGGCCCATGCCTGGCACCAGCGCTGGGTACAGTCTTCAGTACACATGCCAAGTGACTGCTCTGCTGCTACAGGTTGCAAGTGAGGGGCAGAAATCTCCAGGAGACTTACATCGAGGCTCATTAAGGATTTTTAATTAAACCTTTGGCAGACGAGGAGAACAGCATTGGCGCCCAGCGGTGCCCGCGCTCAGATCTGCACCAGGTTCATGTCTGACAGCTTTTTCTGCACTTCCCAGTTATTGGTAGACGTTCCCTTTAAGTTTTTGACCATCGTTTCTCAATGCTGGTCTGGGCACATCATGGCGTTACGGATACTACACGTACCAGCACATGGCGCCCCCCATCATCCATAGATTATATCTGATTATTACAGCTCCTCAGGCCCCCCTTATGTCTCCTCTGTTCCCACCCTCCAGCTTCTCTCTGAAGGTCACAGTCACGTGGCGCAGCTGGTCAGCTCCGTAAGTGAAGTCCTGGACTCAGTCCATGGAAAGTCCCGCGGGAAAGGTGATCTCGTCCGGTCGCCAGCGAAGAACTCCAAACCCCGTGGCTGCACCAATGGTGAGACCTCCATCCTTTCTCCTTGTTCTCAGGGGTCTACAAACACCAGCACTATGTTAGGGACCTATAGCATTGCCCATCCTGAGCATCCTGGTGCATGAATAGAATTCCACAGCTGAAGTGAAAACTGACACAAACAGCAACTTTTGCGCAAAACACGCCAGAACTTACATAGACCCCAACAGTGACTGTAAATTATGGGATGTAGCTTGTATCAGAACCATTATATGAAACGTATCCCAGGGACACAAAGTTGTGCCACAGACCCCCTACACCGCTCTGTCACTACGGACAGTCGGATCCTTCCTAGGCCCGTGTTGTAGATGAGAGCGCGGCTCCCCCTTCCCCCTCCTGATTTTCTGAGTGTAAAGCCAGAAAACTGCGACTCCTGGTAGTTCTGCCATCTTGACAGCATCATAAATCTTGGCGCCGGAGTCTTCCGCAGCGCTGTAGCATTTTCAAGGGAATTTTTTTTTTTTATGAGTTAATCTGCGCATTTGACCGGGAATAGAATTATCCGCCACCGTGACTCTGAGACGATGAAATCACTCTCTGCCTGGCACCGTATAACGCCATCGCTTTCTCCGCAGGTTCCAAACCCCGCGACTGCTATGACATCTTTATGAGCGGGCAGCAGGAGGACGGCGTCTATTCCGTGTTCCCCATTCACTATCCCACCGGATTCCAGGTCTATTGTGACATGACGACGGACGGAGGGGGCTGGACGGTGAGTCACAAACCTTTGTTTTAGGAGAAAAGCAGGTTACATCATTCTACTCTAATCACATCCAAAGCTGCAGCCAACAACTTCTTCTACTCCAGTCACATCCTGAGCTGCATTTACAGCTAGTTTCATAGTCACCCCTAAGCTATTAGACATAAATGCTTTGAGTGTTATTGCCATTGGCATTGCCATCAGAATTACAACGGCAGACTCGGTTGTGACAGGAATAAAAGACATGACGTAACTCTGGATCCGTACATGATAAAGAATCAACAAAAACAACTCGACCATGGTGACATGAGCAGGTCCACTTCTGTAAGATGAACTAGGGGGCGCACTTACACCAATAAATGGCCAGTCAGGGGATGACAAGTAGTCGGAGTCACTACTATAACTGTTAATACACAAGATTCTTCCCATTCCTAAACTCTAAGGGCAGCAACAAAGAACCTGTGCTCTATTGACGGGCCAGGCGGGTCCTCGTGGGAGGGGCTTATGTAACAACCTATAGTCTAGCCTCCTCATTGGCTACCAGATACCTCTACAAGGGCCAGCTTCGGTAGTGACTGGAGTAGAAGACGAGATGTTACTCCTGATCAGTATAACATAAAACAATGTCAAAGTTCTTAGTACGAAGGATAGAGCCAACCCATATAAGTCAAGAGCAAGGAGGGCCCCACAGCAGGTATTACATGGGGCCCCGGGGGCTTCCTACTAAAATTGCTACAAACTCCCAAAATTGAGGCTCTAATTTCTGGATGTCTACGTTTTATACCTCGTATTCTGGACTTTATATTCGGGGCGGGGGGTTGGGCTATCGGGATAGATATTGGGGATGTTTCTGATCTTCTGCACAGGAGGGGTTAATATCCATGTATTATTGGGGCGAGCTCTGAAGGGTATTAATATTTCAGCGCCTCGGCCCGCGGACCGGCTTACTTTGCTTTAGGGTAGGATTTATATTTAATGAGGAGTACACAAACAGGAGTGACCCCGCGCCACCCCCTCGCCCGCCGCGACTCATCACATCAACCATCAACCTGAGTCAAGTCCCCGAGGGCCATCACCTCCCGCGTCCGACCGCGCTCAAGTCTCACTTCATCTAGTCCTCTGCAGCAGAAGTCGTGGTAGTTCCTGGGGGCTCCTAGAGGGGAGAATGGGGCACATCAAGAGCGAGGGGTGGAAACAGGCCTGATGATGTCATCAGACTCTACTACTGCGAAATTCCGTAAATCCAGCGCGGAATCTACTAAACCTCAAAAACACTTTTCTGGATCAGCAGGCAGTGACCTGATATACCTGGCGGCGGCGGCGGTGGGGGTTTCCGATAATCTGACACCTGATGGGTGTCTTTAGTGTCTGAACACTAGGGGGCGCCTCACTCCACCCCTCCATTTCTCGGGGCTGTCATGTATTAGGTATATTCCGTTCTCCCTGGCAGACAGTGACCGGGACTGATTGTGACATATTCAGCGTCAGCGTTGTTCGTGCATTGTATTTAGGAGCCTGCAGAGGGCGTAACAACTGGGGCAGATCCTACAATGTGACTTTGATTAGCAGATGGAGTTGCCCTTTAAATGCCACCCTTGCCCCCTCCCCCACCCGCCCGTCACCGTCACTTTTGTCTCCCCGTTACACAACCTGAGCGTGTCCTACTTCAGCCGCACAAGGTCGGATCAGATTAGGCAGGGCTTTCCTCTCGCTTCCTCCGTCCTGCCGACACCTGTGCGATTGCACGCCGCCCCCCACCCCCCTCCTCCGCAAAGCCGCAAAATCTTCTGGGACGCGAGCGCCGATGTCAGACACATTAAAACTCCATAAACCTTTAACCCTTTCAGCCACCTGAGATGTAATCTCCATTGTCCCTGCTGCTAAACACAGAGCGTGCGGCAACATTCGATAAATCAAAAGAACGGCGGTGGACGACAACGCCGCGGCCGCCGCCGCCAGATTATTTTCTCTGATAGATGGAAGAGTCTCTTTGCTTCGGGGAAATCTTTGATACATAATTCCCTGTGCGCCTTTTATAGATGGATCAGGCAGAGCGCGGTGCCCGGGAGAGCAGAGACAATGCATGACAAATACAGAGTCGCTTGTAATGGACCGCCACGAAGAGCCGCGCCGCGCTCATCCTGTCATGTGATCTATTATTCACTTTGTCCTCGCCGTCACGCCGCCGCCATCGATCCTTCTGAGGTCTTATTACAGTCACCTGGAGCCTCTGTGACAATCCACGTGATCCGCAGTAGATACCGGGAGGAAGCTATTGTTCTAGGGTATCAGCCATACTGCAGCTAGCAGAGAACTACAACCCCCAACATCCCCACAATGTGACAGCAGCATCTTGAATTCTCTATTAAACCAGTGACTAATTAGGGAGCAGTCATGGAGGAACGAGAAAGCGTCTGACCCCCCCCGACCTCATCACTGTCATCTCACTCTATTTCCAGGTGTTCCAGAGGAGAGAGGACGGAACCGTGAATTTCTTCCGTGGGTGGGAACAATACAGGGACGGATTTGGAAAGCTGACAGGAGAACATTGGCTGGGTAAGGATCGGAGGAATCTAATAATGAGCAGGAAGGGCCAGAACCAGAACAGGAGCATCCTGACATGGCTGATAACAGATAGTAATAGATTGTATTCTCCTGTCCTACAGTCGGCCTCTCCTCTCCTGACGTGGCTGATAACAGATAGTAATAGATTGTAGTCCCCTGTCCTACAGTCGGCCTCTCCTCTCCTGACATGGCTGATAACAGATAGTAATAGATTGTATTCTCCTGTCCTACAGTCGGCCTCTCCTCTCCTGACATGGCTGATAACAGATAGTAATAGATTGTATTCCCCTGTCCTACAGTCGGCCTCTCCCCTCCTGACATGGCAGATAACAGATAGTAATAGATTGTATTCCCCTGTCCTACAGTCGGCCTCTCCTCTCCTGACATGGCTGATAACAGATAGTAATAGATTGTATTCCCCTGTCCTACAGTCGGCCTCTCCCCTCCTGACATGGCTGATAACAGATAGTAATAGATTGTATTCCCCTGTCCTACAGTCGGCCTCTCCCCTCCTGACGTGGCTGATAACAGATAGTAATAGATTGTATTCCCCTGTCCTACAGTCGGCCTCTCCCCTCCTGACGTGGCTGATAACAGATAGTAATAGATTGTATTCCCCTGTCCTACAGTCGGCCTCTCCTCTCCTGACATGGCAGATAACTGATAACATAGTAATAGATTGCATTCCCCTGTCCTATAGTCGGCCTCTCCCCTCCTGACGTGGCTGATAACAGATAGTAATAAATTGTATTCCCCTGTCCTACAGTCGGCCTCTCCCCTCCTGACGTGGCTGATAACAGATAGTAATAGATTGTATTCCCCTGTCCTACAGTCGGCCTCTCCTCTCCTGACATGGCTGATAACAGATAGTAATAGATTGTATTTCCCTGTCCTACAGTCGGCCTCTCCTCTCCTGACATGGCAGATAACAGATAGTAATAGATTGTATTCCCCTGTCCTACAGTCGGTCTCTCCTCTCCTGACATGGCAGATAACAGATAGTAATAGATTGTATTCCCCTGTCCTACACTCGGCCTCTCCCCTCCTGACATGGCTGATAACAGATAGTAATAGATTGTATTCCCCTGTCCTACAGTCGGCCTCTCCTCTCCTGACATGGCTGATAACAGATAGTAATAGATTGTATTCCCCTGTCCTACAGTCGGCCTCTCCCCTCCTGACATGGCTGATAACAGATAGTAATAGATTGTATTCCCCTGTCCTACAGTCGGCCTCTCCTCTCCTGACATGGCTGATAACAGATAGTAATAGATTGTATTCCCCTGTCCTACAGTCGGCCTCTCCCCTCCTGACATGGCTGATAACAGATAGTAATAGATTGTATTCCCCTGTCCTACAGTCGGCCTCTCCCCTCCTGACATGGCTGATAACAGATAGTAATAGATTGTATTCCCCTGTCCTACAGTCGGCCTCTCCCCTCCTGACGTGGCTGATAACAGATAGTAATAGATTGTATTCCCCTGTCCTACAGTCGGCCTCTCCCCTCCTGACGTGGCTGATAACAGATAGTAATAGATTGTATTCCCCTGTCCTACAGTCGGCCTCTCCTCTCCTGACATGGCAGATAACAGATAGTAATAGATTGTATTCCCCTGTCCTACAGTCGGCCTCTCCTCTCCTGACATGGCTGATAACAGATAGTAATAGATTGTATTCCCCTGTCCTACAGTCGGCCTCTCCCCTCCTGACACGGCTGATAACAGATAGTAATAGATTGTAGTCACCTTTCCTACAGTCGGCCTCTCCTCTCCTGACATGGCTGATAACAGATAGTAATAGATTGTATTCCCCTGTCCTACAGTCGGCCTCTCCTCTCCTGACATGACTGATAACAGATAGTAATAGATTGTATTCCCCTGTCCTACAGTCGGCCTCTCCTCTCCTGACGTGGCTGATAACAGATAGTAATAGATTGTATTCCCCTGTCCTACAGTCGGCCTCTCCCCTCCTGACGTGGCAGATAACAGATAGTAATAGATTGTATTCCCCTGTCCTACAGTCGGCCTCTCCCCTCCTGACATGGCTGATAACAGATAGTAATAGATTGTATTCCTCTGTCCTACAGTCGGCCTCTCCCCTCCTGACATGGCTGATAACAGATAGTAATAGATTGTATTCCCCCCTGTCCTACAGTCGGCCTCTCCTCTACTGACGTGGCTGATAACAGATAGTAATAGATTGTATTCCCCTGTCCTACAGTCGGCCTCTCCCCTCCTGACATGGCTGATAACAGATAGTAATAGATTGTATTCCCCTGTCCTACAGTCAGCCTCTCCCCTCCTGACATGGCTGATAACAGATAGTAATAGATTGTATTCCCCTCTCCTACAGTCGGCCTCTCCTCTCCTGACATGGCTGATAACAGATAGTAATAGATTGTATTCCCCTGTCCTACAGTCGGCCTCTCCCCCTCCTGACATGGCTGATAACAGATAGTAATAGATTGTATTCCCCTGTCCTACAGTCGGCCTCTCCCCTCCTGACGTGGCTGATAACAGATAGTAATAGATTGTATTCCCCTGTCCTACAGTCGGCCTCTCCCCTCCTGACGTGGCTGATAACAGATAGTAATAGATTGTATTCCCCTGTCCTACAGTCGGCCTCTCCTCTCCTGACATGGCTGATAACAGATAGTAATAGATTGTATTCCCCTGTCCTACAGTCGGCCTCTCCCCTCCTGACATGGCTGATAACAGATAGTAATAGATTGTATTCCCCTGTCCTACAGTCGGCCTCTCCCCTCCTGACATGGCTGATAACAGATAGTAATAGATTGTATTTCCCTGTCCTACAGTCGGCCTCTCCTCTCCTGACATGGCAGATAACAGATAGTAATAGATTGTATTCCCCTGTCCTACAGTCGGCCTCTCCTCTCCTGACGTGGCTGATAACAGATAGTAATAGATTGTATTCCCCTGTCCTACAGTCGGCCTCTCCCCTCCTGACATGGCTGATAACAGATAGTAATAGATTGTATTCCCCTGTCCTACAGTCGGCCTCTCCCCTCCTGACATGGCTGATAACAGATAGTAATAGATTGTATTCCCCTGTCCTACAGTCGGCCTCTCCCCTCCTGACATGGCTGATAACAGATAGTAATAGATTGTATTTCCCTGTCCTACAGTCGGCCTCTCCTCTCCTGACATGGCAGATAACAGATAGTAATAGATTGTATTCCCCTGTCCTACAGTCGGCCTCTCCCCTCCTGACATGGCTGATAACAGATAGTAATAGATTGTATTTCCCTGTCCTACAGTCGGCCTCTCCTCTCCTGACGTGGCAGATAACAGATAGTAATAGATTGTATTCCCCTGTCCTACAGTCGGCCTCTCCTCTCCTGACGTGGCTGATAACAGATAGTAATAGATTGTATTCCCCTGTCCTACAGTCGGCCTCTCCCCTCCTGACATGGCTGATAACAGATAGTAATAGATTGTATTCCCCTGTCCTACAGTCGGCCTCTCCCCTCCTGACATGGCTGATAACAGATAGTAATAGATTGTATTCCCCTGTCCTACAGTCGGCCTCTCCTCTCCTGACATGGCTGATAACAGATAGTAATAGATTGTATTCCCCTGTCCTACAGTCGGCCTCTCCTCTCCTGACATGGCTGATAACAGATAGTAATAGATTGTATTCCCCTGTCCTACAGTCGGCCTCTCCTCTCCTGACGTGGCTGATAACAGATAGTAATAGATTGTATTCCCCTGTCCTACAGTCGGCCTCTCCTCTCCTGACGTGGCTGATAACAGATAGTAATAGATTGTATTCCGCTGTCCTACAGTCGGCCTCTCCCCTCCTGACATGGCTGATAACAGATAGTAATAGATTGTATTCCCCTGTCCTACAGTCGGCCTCTCCCCTCCTGACATGGCTGATAACAGATAGTAATAGATTGTATTTCCCTGTCCTACAGTCGGCCTCTCCTCTCCTGACATGGCAGATAACAGATAGTAATAGATTGTATTCCCCTGTCCTACAGTCGGCCTCTCCCCTCCTGACATGGCTGATAACAGATAGTAATAGATTGTATTCCCCTGTCCTACAGTCGGCCTCTCCCCTCCTGACATGGCTGATAACAGATAGTAATAGATTATATTCACCTTGCAGGTTTGGTATCCCTTTAAGACACTTTGGGTACTGTGATCACCCTGTGGGACGCCTCCCTTGCACCCCTCAGCCTCCTCTGTCCATAGTGTTGTAGATGAGGGGTGTCTCTGGCTGGGGGTACATTTGGCCGCTGATCTCTGTGCTCAGGGATTTCGGCTCTGTCCTCCTGGACCCTGCAGAGGAATCTTAATTGGAATCAGTAGGTGGGGGGCGGTTGCGGTCGGAGGACGCCTCGATTTGCATTCAGCATTCACCTGATGTCCTCATTAAGATGGTGAAACTGGAGTCGGACCTTCGCGCTGGGACTTCTGTGCAGACAGCGACGGCCGCAGAATGAGAAGATCTCACAGAAGTTCTTACAGAGCTGCACAATGTTCTGTACAGGGAGGAAGGTGCCAGAAAAGTCAGACAAAACTCTGCTTTATGGTGTGTGGCCTGACTCCTGAATAGAATACCAGAAGTGCAGTGTAGACTGACACACAGGTAATACAATAGAAGACAGCTGCATAACACAGCTAATCTCCATGTCATCCAGGGTCTATGGAGAGGAAGGTTCTAGAAAAGGTCTGACTATCTCACTCATGATTTTGGTAAAAGCCTTAGAGGGATTGTCCAGGATTAGAAAAATGTGGCTGCTTTCTTACAAAAACTGCGCTACATGTGTTGTATCTGTTATAGCAGTAAATTTGGCCAAACTGTAATACTACACATAACCTGTGGACAGGTGTGGCGCTGCTTTAGCAAGAACCGTGTATTTCTAATCCTGGACAATCCCTTTAAGTATGATTATCCTAATCTGCATCAGACAGCACTGGTTCAATCCAAGCTTTTTGAATTGTGAATAGAATGCTAGAACTTCAGTGTAAACTGACACAAGGGCCTTGAAAAAGAATAGTGAATCTCCATGTCATTCAGGGTCTGTGGAAAGCTGGGTGGCAGGCTCTGGGCTATGTATTACCTTTTGCCGTTGACTGAAGCTCTTCGCTTGCCTCTTAGGCCTCCAGCGGCTGTACCTGCTGACCATGCAGACACATTACCAGCTCCGCATTGACTTGGCAGACTTTGAGAACGCAACGGCTTATGCCCAGTACAACACGTTTGGAGTGGGCCTGTACTCTGTGAACCCAGAAGAAGACGGCTACCCTCTAACTGTGTCCGACTTTTCTGGAACGGCAGGTGAGTCCTCCATAAGTGGTCAGGCCTTGCACCACACAGCTTTCATGGTCTTCCGCTGGCTCATGGCTTCTTTTCTCCCCAGGAGATTCCTTGGGCAAGCACACGGGGATGAAGTTCACCACCAAAGACTTGGACAACGACCACTCGGAGAACAACTGTGCGAGTTTCTACCACGGGGCCTGGTGGTACCGCAACTGCCACACGTCCAACCTGAACGGGCAGTACCTGCGCGGGCACCACGCCTCCTATGCTGACGGCGTGGAGTGGTCTTCCTGGACGGGCTGGCAGTATTCCCTCAAGTTCACAGAGATGAAGATCCGTCCTCACCGGGAAGACAAGTGATCGTCTCTCCTTTCTTGGACTTTTTGTTCCATTTTCTACAGGGGGGGTTATGGACTTACCCAATGTTTTTTCTTTTTTGGAGGGGTGGGAGAACTTTTATTGGCAGCCAGACCTTTCCAGCACTGGTTAATGCCAACGCTGACAATGTACAGAGAGTTGTGGTTGGAGAATCTTCTTGGCCAACTCCTTGGGAGACAACAAAACGAAGACCATATGGAGATGTTCTGCCAGGATAGTCCTCGGCCGGCCCTCTTAACAATCGTACATGAGTTCAGTGGAATAAGGTTGCTCCAGCTTGACTTGTACGTGCACACACTACTCCCCCCAACGTGCTAGGTGCAATGTTTTTTAATATTGTCAATCGTCCGGATGACTCCTTGTGTGTGGCTGGCGTCTTCTCCGATAGACGAGTCGTTGACTTTGTGGATCCTTCCATGAACATCTCCTCTACTGTTGACCTTGGTGATAACTCCCGATACGTCATGATATGTCACAACCGCACTTTGAGTATTTTGTTAGGTCATCGTTGCCTCTGACACCAACACAAGATTCATTTTTGAACCCGAGATTGGGATGTCGGAAAAAAAGATCCAAAAAGGACTTCAAGAAACAGAAACATTGGGTTTGGTTGGGTAGGGAGGAAGCCATTGGGCTCGAGAAGCAGAGTTCAAAAACACTTGGATGCTAAGTTTATAAAAGTTTACAAAGTTGACCAAGACATTGTAACTTTTCAAAAATGTCCCCGTAGGTCAGGACCGGGTCAGCTTAAAGTGATGCCCATTGATGTGCCAGATTATCCAAACCATGAGGAAAATTGAAGTAGATTTTTTGTGCCAAGTGTCCGTCAAGACTCGGAGACCAGTCTGTAATTGAAATGGATGGAAGGACTGCCGGAACCTGCGAGAGGCGCTAATCCTTGTCCCCCGGCTCTGATTTGTCATCCGCTCTGACACGGCCCGTCATCTCCCATATCATCCTCATCCTCATCCTCGGGTTTCTAGATGTTTTTGTTGTTTCTGCACCATCTCGGTAGGTGACATTGGGAAGTGGAGGTGGACAGCTGCTTAATGCACAACTTTACGATCAGCGCAGGTTCAATTACCAAAGACACAATTTACACCGCCGCGCGCTCAGCTGTCTCCGCGTTCTTCTCCATTGCCGTCACGTTCGCTCACCGGATAATTAGTTGGTCATTTTGAGAAGCAGAAAAAAAGAAAATAACGTCGGCGTCTCAGCGTCAGGAAGCTGCTCCTGTGGGAAAAAGCTGTTGTTTTTTGGGGGGACATCAATAAAACAGCAGGGACTCGCTCACCTCGCAACCACGCAGCTGGAACCTAGGTAATGAAGAGGATTCGTGCCGCCATCATTAGCTCCTCAGCGCAGTCAGTCGTGCCGTTACCTGCTCGGTGGCAGCCGAATTTTGTAAACAAGTGTTTTGTAAATTAGAGGAACCCAGGCAGATATAACCTGGGACTTAATGGAGCGCAGCCGTGCCTGGTTGGTTAGGCCCAAAGACTTGCATTAACAGGCTCCTCATTAAGACCCCATCCTGCCGTCAGAGGCGCCCCCTCCCCACCTCCAAATCCTGACAAGTAAAATAATTTGCTTTTAATGTCTTGGTTAAACGAGCATGAAGACGAAGACGTACGAGGAGACATAACTCAGCGGGAGCACCTGAGATGGAGTCAGCTGCTGTGCCCGGCAGTCAGGGAATGGGGGGACTTCATACGATTGAGGTCAGAGGGGAGGGGGGAGTACGGAAAATATGGGAGGAGGCGATGGTATCGGTACAAGGGGGGTGAGGAAGAGATAAGACGCAGATGGAAGGAGGGAGACGGAGGAGAGATCCTGGCTGAGATAAACACTGAGCGAGACATACTGGGGAAGAGACAGTCCGAGGAGGATGAGAGTGATAATGAACAGAGAAAGAGACGGGAGACTGACCAGCAACTACTGTAAGACGGGGGCAAGAAGGCAGAAGCACCTAGGGATAGGGGGGCAGGTGGAGGAGGTTACTTAGCAACCAAGACAGCACAAAAAAACTGTACGACCTAGAAAGGTGCAAGAAGGAGGTGCAGATGGAGCAGAATTTAGTGTCCAAAACAAAAAGATCTCTGCTGGCCGTGCAGTGGTCTCCGGCCTGAGGTAGCTGCGAGGGTGGCAGGTGGAGCAGAATGTAGTGACCCCGTAACGCACCCGTTTGTGTTTCCTGTATACAGTAAATAAGGGCGAGAAGTGCCGCAGTTTGTGGGAAATAAATATGGTGGAAAATACGCGAAATGTGACGAGATATTTCTGTTTCTGATGTTTTTTATCGACACTTTCAATGTTTTGAGGATTTCTCAGATTAGATGAGAAGAAAATGATTTTGTGCAAATTAAAGGTAAAGAAAAACAACCGAGGCCTGGGCTGTTACTGGCTGTTACTGTGTGTCAGTGTGTACAGTGCTGAGCAGCTCAATGTGGGCGGGGCCAAGGCGTGACGGCTCCGCGCTTATGTCACCGTCCTGTGCTGGGAGACGCCATCACTTACCAAGTCCATCAATCTGCAAGACACTATACATAAAAGTGATAGAAAACACTACACACCCCACAAAGCAGCACAGCACAGTGCTGGCCGCAGCTCTGGGTGTGACTAGAGTGCAAAACAAGCTGTAACTCAATATTTTTCTGCTGATGATACGCGGGGACACGAGAGGCAGGTGAATGAGCAGAGCCCAGACTTTCACAATTTACAGTAACACAGTCGCTCCCACCAGTTAATGAGGGCGTCAGCTGGCGTGGGTGAAGCACCAAGTAAAAACCATGGGACATCACCGAGAGCCCATCTGGAGTGGATTAAGCTGCCAACTCTAAGAATCCTCTTCAGAGAAACTTGTGAGGCAGACAAAAGGGCGCCGCCGCCCGGTTTTTTTCTGCCGCGGGCTGTCGCCCCCCCTCTTACACCGGCGCCCCCCCCACACCCCCCCCCGGTGGGTATAACCGCCACCCACCTAAAGAGCCGCCAAATTCCTTTCCGTGGGGGCCCGAAAAACACGGCCTGGTGGGGGGGGAAATAAACCAAGACCACTAAAACACTGCCCCCTATGTACAAGAATATAACTACTATAATACTGCCCCCTATGTACAAGAATATAACTACTATAATACTGCTCCTATGTACAAGAGTATAACTACTATAATACTGCCCCTATGTACAAGAATATAACTACTATAATACTACTCCTATGTACAAGAATATAACTACTATAATACTGCCCCCTATGTACAAGACTATAACTACTATAATACTGCTCCTATGTACAAGAATATAACTACTATAATACTCCTATGTACAAGGATATAACTACTATAATAATGCCCCCTATGTACAAGAATATAACTACTATAATAATGCCCCCTATGTACAA